>JACJUY010002688.1:0-61857 GCA_014220935.1 Platorchestia sp. MABIK
TGCGTTACCTCGTGTTGGTACCGTGCTGCTGTGTGTTATCTCTGTGTTACCGTGTGTTACCACTGTGTTACCGCGTGTTGGCACCGTGCTGTTGTGTGTTATCTCTGTGTTACCGTGTGATACCACTGTGTTACCGCGTGTTGGCACCGTGCTGCTGTGTGTTATCTCTGTGTTACCGTGTGTTACCACTGTGTTACCGCGTGTTGGCACCGTGCTGCTGTGTGTTACTATCGTGTTACCATGTTTTGTTATTATGTCACTGTATTTTCACCATCATAACGTTCGCGTGTTGACTTCTTTACTAGCAAACATTTCTTTCCCCTATCGCAGAACGAAATTAGAGTTCAGAGCTCCCATTGCTAGGATTGCGATGTCTCTCAAATTTTTTTGGTTGGAAGCAATATGACAACAAATCGATTTGTCACCTTATTTCTACGACTTCCCGATCTCAATTTCCTTGCTTAAATTGCGGGGATGTAAAATGCTTGGTGGCATTGACATTCTAATAGAGAGCACAACCGATCTTATTTCTCTCGCAAACAACCTTTAATTGAAGTGGGAAATAGAGGGACATAAAGCAATTATTGTCAAGTTCCCTGAAGAAAAGCTGTCATCCTTGTTCCTTGAAAGGTTAGATGACAAAATATTTGTACACTGCGAACGTGAATGAAATGGCCAAACTCAGCTGCATCACTGGCTAAAATTGAGTACAAATGATGCCACGAAAAAACAGCCAATGTGTAATGTGGAATTATTCCAACAGGCCTCGAATTGTAGCGTTGTATAATGCAAATGAGGCCACATCATTCATTGATGAGAGCGTTTGATAATGCAGGTTACGCGGCTCAAATAGTGAAGTGTTGGCTCTAAAACAAGGCGGAGCTGTGCAAATGTAGTGAAAATTTAGCATTAATTACTCGGCACATTAGCACGGTGCAATAATGATGCGCTGTCACGCAGGCCGCACAGCAAATTAACACTTAGCCTCCCGTCAGCCTTTTTTAATTGCGCAGCAAAGCCAGGCCATTAGCAATACATCGGTGAGCGGTGTTGGCATACTGCGCAGCCAAACATAAGGCCAGAAATGAGTGCGGCACATCTGACAAGACGCTAACCTGCGTGACGCTGATGTTAACGCTAATACGTTTTGTGTGTGTTGCTATTTGAGATGTACGGCCGGGCAGCGTGAACAGTTAGTGGAGCGCTGAGGTGAATGTTCGCTCACCGCCTGGGAGCGCCGTTTTCAAGTGTAATAGTTTAATAAAAAAATTATTACTTGTGTAATAGCTTAATATTAATATTCGATGTAGCGAGCTCATTGAGAAGCCAGTAGAAGAAATTTAATGAACTTTCAACGGTTTCTCTTCAGGTGCTCGCTGGCAGAAGCGCAACGCGCTCGGAAGGAGCAACAAGTGCGAAGAAGGCCTGTGCCAAACGTTTGAGCTCACCAAGATTCCAACAAGAATTTGTGCGACGATTGCAGGACTTTGTAAATCGGCTCAGTCATAGCCATGATTACTTGTGGAAAATGTGAAAGTTGCTCGGAGCGAAGGAGCTCGGAAGTTTTTCCTCCTGTCATTAGGTCAAATGGTCTTAATTCTAGTTCACTCATTGGCTCCCTGCACTTCCAGCCAGAAGACGAAAAGCACTGATTATTATCCATAATTTTCTCCGAGCCTATTCGTCGACTTTCTCTAAATCTATTCGTATCCAAGTAGTGAATTTAAAAGACTATATGTTCCGACTCGACAGGGGATTAGCGACCTTCACTTTTCGGGGAGGAATTACGGACGCTAACGGGTACCAAAGAACAGGCGAATTCTTCAGTTTCTTTATCCGTATCGCGGCGTCGTAAACTGCACAACAAGGATATTTTTAGGTTCTAAAATAAATTAGAAATAATTAAACTAGGTACAAGGAGCGCCTAAGAATTGCCAAGGCTAAGTAAGATCTTCTAATGACAATGATCTATAATGATCACCGGCGCAAGCAAACATATCTCAGTGAACACGGGTTATACTTCAGCGGCTCAGCCAACACACAAATTATAGGCGAGTCTTCGCACAATTTTCATAAGTGTATCCTAATGGCACACTCCGATATAAGCCGTCAACCTAATGAGACACTTATAAAATACTAAGGTCAGGTAGTACTCTAGACACAGATGACCAGCCAGGTAGACGCTGAATTGAAGTTACACGGCTATTCCTATATTGACAATGCTTTGACAACTTGAGATGTCTCTGACTCAACATGACCAGTCACAAAGGTCTAGTAATTCAACAGCACCACCTGGACATAATTATAACACATACATTTACAAAGGTGGTCAATAGCTGAATAAGTGGGCACACTTGGACACATCAGTACAAGTAAATAAATTACCTAATGGGAATGAACGCAGTCTTGTAGGACACGATGCATCACAAGGGCCAAACAGACCCTTAGATATTGAAGACATGTAAGTGGTCAAAAAGAGGACATTTTCCTCCCATCTACTGGGTTCATTACACGAGCTGGGCTAGAGCCCAGCGGTTCACGGAAATTAAGTGCTGCTGTGGGCACAGGTTTACAACTTTCAGGGAGATAACCTGACAAATGAATAGAAGTTACTTATTGTAGTTACTTAGAAGAAATGGGGGGGCGGTATTTCACGTTTCCATGTAAGTCTTCTATTTTCAATCTACAATATAGAAAGTGAGACTATCTTGCTCTTTACTCTACCTGTGAAAGGGGGTTTGGAAGGGATTAGGTCTCTGGTCCAGAGGCAATGCTACAACAGGAACGGCCAACTAGCACCTCAACCAATTTCACAGGCAAACACGACAGCTTATTCAGCCGTAGGACAGTCATATCTTAAAATATCAATATGCACGAATACAGCAAATTAGACACATTCATCCAATATCGAAATAACTATCTCATTGATCGGCCTAATGCCAAACCAGGTTAAATGAGTCAGGTTAAAGTTCTTACGCGTCTTGGAATAACGTCGGGGGAATGCCCCCAGGAGTTGCTGAACTCATCTGGGCTTGCAGGTAGCTACACCCAAACTTGACCATTGTGCCAGACTTCAGAAACATTCTGCTTCTGCACCACACGTGTCAATAAACTGCATAAATTGCCCAATTTAAATCACAAGATGAACTGTCCCCGGACAACAAGTACATAAATGCTGGGATCAGCCTGGGCATTCGATGGTCACAACAAAATAAAGGTAAATTAATCCCAACTGAGCCTTACACAAGTCAATAAGTACAAAGTCACTAGTGCTAACTTGCGGCTCACATCTTACATGGAACCAATTGAGCAGAGTCATGCTTACTCCTAGGCGCCATGTTGGCACCGTCATTTTTAATTACAGGCTACTAGCTCAAATCAATACCGAGTTTCTAGCACCACAAAACAGCGTACTTGCTGGAAGGGGCATCAGAAATTTATTAACACTAACTTGACTCGAAATAGGTGACTCGCCGATTTCCAGCAGCATCCTTGAATGCTCTAGGAACCGGCTGTTCAACACTACCAACACTCAGCAAAGACACAAACAAATATGGTCAATAGAGAACACAAAGAGTCAAAGATATTCTAACACAATATTCTAACACAATATTCTATCAAGGTTACACTGAGACACTAAAACTTAAGATTATCCTGGGAGAACGTTTCTGTTCGATCGCCTCGGCCGAAAAACATGCCACATCAGTCTTGCGGACCTGTGCGGAAGGTCCGCAGCGATGTTACCCCAGGAAAGTGAAAATTTCGCGTTTGCAAAACGTGACACTATAGTTCAGCTAATATCGGCTGAGTCGCTCCAAGCGAGACTATGAGGCATGAAATTTACAAGCGATCAATTTACATCATCGCCTGCTTATTTATATCACTTTGATCGGAGTTAAATTATCGAGCACATTATCGAGCACTGCCGTAAAGGCAATATATTGAAAAACAGCATCGAAGGCTGAAAGAATCTTGCATTTATTTATTTTCCACTCCCATACACTAAACGGTTTGCTCTCCGGCATTATTTGTTTTGGATAGCACACTCGAGCTCAAATATTTTCTTTTAAAAATCTAGAGTAGAGCTGGTTTCTTTACTCTCAATTTTGTAATTTATGAGATGTGACAAGCGAAGTGTATGCTGTTTTGATAGGATTTCCTGGTTTGATTTTTTCTGAGAGCATGCCATGCTTTGAGCTTAACTCCAACACTTTAACCTCATACAGCAAGTGTGGTTCACAACTAACTGCTGCACCCAGTGTCCTGCAATGAAATTGATGAATGCTGAGTTTTACGAGAATTGCTTGAACTGTGAAAACTGCACATTTTATTGAGGATTGCAGGCAACGAGGAGAAAAATCATTCTGGTTGTCAAAACGGTGCACTAAAAGAATCTTCTGAATTGTATCATGTCAGAAACCTCTGTCTTCACAAACAGAACCAGTATTCAAATTCTCTTCAGGGGCTACAACAAGATGCAAGCAAAGCAAGATAAAAAAATTTAGAGATGTGGATAAAGTGATAACAGCCCGGTGTTGATCATGCGCATGAGATTTGGAACCATAAAACTGCTCAGCTCTCTTTGATCGCAACGGGGCACGCAGGCAAGGCTCCAGCTTCACGCAGGCGCTTTATTTTCATCTAAAGATGCCTGTATAATGGACGCCAGCATTAAACAGTTTTCATTTCCGAATTCTGAGAAAACATTAAAATTCATCACGCTCGGCGTGCTTCCAAGGCTTTCTGTACCACGTAACCGATGCACTGATAATTTGTGTCAAGTTTTAAAGGAAGAACTGTAATATTATCAAAACTAGAGTGTTCTTTCAACCGATTGAAAACTATCAGCAAAATGAAAAATTAAAGAAAATATACTCGTTTACAATTGATAGACACCCCATTAGTACTTAAGAATTCAATTAAAACCAGAAACTGAAGAAATTAGAAGTAAAACTTAGAATCCATGACTTTGCAGAAATTTTGTGAAAAGTAAATTTTCAGCGCTTTTGATAGCGTAAAACCACAAAAGACGTTAATTTTGTCCCAGGAAAATTGTGGACACTCAGTCGATCTCACTACAGGTCAAGCTGCAGACGATTGAGACAACGGCGGCAAGTCGGGTGAAGAAAATTAAGGAGGCCACGCATTGTACAATGGTTCTGAATCGGTTTTGTGATGCGTGTTTCGCTGTGTTTAGGTCTATTGAATGTCGGCTTGTTTGTGATGTCTGCATCACGCGTCTAGAACCAGAGCCTTGGCGTAAAGTACCTTTTCCTCCCAAATAGGACGTCTACAGTCGATTTTACATCGGCTAAGGTTTTGCTTAGGCTTCGGCACAATAGGCTAAGGTCAGGTTAAACAACTTAACGGTTTTTTATACTGTGTAATTTCGTAGGATACGTTGAATAAGGGTGATAAAACTATTCAATTGTATGCAAATTAGGCTAATTTGTATACGAAGAATTTGCTTAACGCTAATTCTCGATTTTATCTAAAAAACTTTCAGAATGGAACACATCACACGCGGCACTTATTCAGACAAAAAAAGGAATTCAAATTGAAAGAGAGGTAAGCAACCGAACTTCGCTTGAGAAAGGCTAAGAGTGTACGATATTGCACCGTAATTATACAGAAAGATATCTGAGGAGGCAGGTGATAAGATGGTGATCCAAGACGAATAGCAACAGAGGCAGTAATCCAAGACGGATAGCAACAGAGGCAGTGATCCAAGACGGATAGCAACAGAGGCAGTGATCCAAGGCAGATAGGAACAGAAGCAGTGATCCAAGATGGATAGCAACAGAGGCAGTGATCCAAGACGGATAGCAACAGAAGCAGTGATCCAAGACGGATAGCAACAGGGGCAGTGATCCAAGACGGACAGCAACAGAGGCAGTGATCCAAGACGGATAGCAACAGAGGCAGTGATCCAAGACGGATAGCAACAGAGGCAGTGATCCAAGACGGATAGCAACAGAAGCAGTGATCCAAGATGGATAGCAACAGAGGCAGTGATCCAAGACAGATAGCAACAGAAACAGATATCCAGGAAGCATAATGTATGTGCAAGAGCCACCCGGAACAATTAAATTGAGCTACTCCCTGCCAGTTACACAGAGCTACAGATAGTGGCGCGTGCTGGAATTTTATGGCCGGTGAAGATAGAGGGAAGAATGGCGGTGAGCCAGATAGTTATCTTCTCGCAATCATTGTTATTACATGTGGTGAACTTATCTGCAGCTGCTATCAAACTTTATGGTTAAGTGTTCAGTATCATGAACTATCGTTGTCTTTTTAGGTGAAGAATGCATCTCGCAAATTGCTTTCCATATTTAATTAAAAACACTATTTCACACAAATGCTGCGTAACAAACCATCAAATTCGCTGATGAACTACTTGAATAACGAAAATGCGCATGATTATCACGGCGAAAAAATCTATCAAACTATCAAACTTCGTTTCCATAACACCCTGTTTTCTCAGAACAGGTGTGCATGCGCACGGGATTGAAGCTCAGCGTCGAGAATGCTGATTTGTTTGGCAAGCTCCAGGCTCCCTCGCGGCTACCTCAGGCCAACAACTTTCCGTGCCTGGCACCTCCATATCTCCGAGCGCTCGAGCCCAAACTTGTTGGGAAGAAGTAATCCAAGCTTATTTGGTAGGAGTTATATCTTCGAAAATAAAGCATTCCTGTTTCTAGCGCAACATAAAATGCCAGCATTTTAACCTAATTTTTTAACACAGCTTTTTCATCATGTCAAGGAGTTTCAGCCCACTCGTTCATTTAAAAGAAAGAAACTCGGGCATTTCACGCTAGGTATCTTTCCCAACACATTTCATCTCCCGTCTGTGAGATGAACATTTTCACTCTGTGTGTTCTTCTAACACACTTTATTGACCATCTGTGAAAACTACATTTTACGTTCGGTGCCTTCCTTAAATACATTCTACCACTCGTCGGTGCGACCTGCATGCTCAGTGGCCAAGAATCGAATAAACTGTATGTTGCACCTGCAACTCACTTTGACGTACCCGCTCTCCTTTGTCCAGCAACATTACTTGCATCGAAATGTGTATTGATGGAAAGCCTTTTTATTATTCGCTCTATAGTTTACAGTTCAGCTACTACTTCAGTGGCTTGTTCGCAATATTAAGTCGAGTCCTGAGCTCGTTGTGTTGACGCCGTGAGCTGTTGGTGTCAGCCAGAGTTTGGCTGCGCAGTTACACCATCGCGGTATTTGTGTACTGTACTTGAAGGCAGTGCCGCCTCAGAGCAGCTGCTGACACGAGTTTCCTGACCTGAGGCCTGGTCACCGTGATGGGCGAAATCATCCGCAATCCGCCGCTGGCTTCCCAGCCGTGACTCAAAGCTATCTTAGAGACCCTTGTACCGGTGGCGGACACGATTGTAGTTTTCTTTTCCCATTGTTATCTTTTAATTTATATGAGTGAGATCTATATTTCATATTTGGTTATTCACTCCATTAATATTTCATGCTCCTCATAATTACTTGACCAATTTTATTCGATGATCAAATTTATCAACAGCTTACCGTTCTCATGAATTACTAGAGCCTACTGTTACAGAGCATCTTTATTATTTCTATTCTCAACCCTTATGTAAACTTGCTAAAAAATTCCTCGCTCATTGGAATGGGACATTTTGTCTAAGGAGCGTTCTCTTCATGTTAAGTTAATTTCTGTATCCAAAAGTGTACTGAAGTTTACTCCATGATTTTTTTTTTAATTTTAGGAGTATGATTATTTATTATTAAGCTATCCTTCCCTTTGTATTGCACCACTTGGAGTTGGGGAGGGCGACACTGCTGTGGTGCTCCTCTTGCGTTGACTCGCCGAAACTGCGTCTGCAGCAGCTGTCGTCAGGCCGAGGTATTGCCCTAGTTCATGCGACCCTATTCTAAGCGAACTACCAAAAGTCGTGTCTCCTTACGAGAGACTGTTGAGACTTATGAGCTATTTAACTTAGTTACTTCAGTGGTCATGGACCGTCCTCTAATTTTCTTCAGGAAGTCATTGGAACTTGCTGTTTTAGATCTCGTTTTCTTTTTTAGTGGCAAGTTTTACAGACAAATTGATTGACTTGGTATGAGTTTGAGCTTGGGTCCTGTATTTGCAAACATTTTCACGGGCCTAATGAGGAGAATAGCTTTATGATTGTTCGCCTGGGTATCAACCGGCTTTGAACGAATGATATTGAAGGCACATTCCTTTGATTCCGAGATAAATGTCATGTCCCCTCCCTTGTTTTCAAATTCGAAGGAAGCTGGTACTGAATTTGCCATGAAATTGGAGTCAACGAATAAATTACCACTTCTAAATGCTCTGGTCTATCGTCCAAATAAACAATTGTCATTTTCTGCTAAAAAAAACGTTCTTCGAAGTCTTATTATTTTTTTCGTTTATGTTCTCATAGGTTTGAACAGAATAACCTTAGTACGTTGTTAGCCAGAGCCTAAAGGGTTTTATCTAACTTTTATTCACCACATTACGTTCTTAAAATTCAAAATTTTAAGGAATTTTTTCGCTCAAATAGTCTCTTAATGTTTAATTGTATGTAAAATTAAGTTTTCTTTAAAACGAGTAAATCGACCAATTAGTGCAGCCACAAATCCAATCAAAATTGTCTTCTTCATATCACCTTTTCTTGTCAACAATTAGAAAAGCTGAAATTAAGTATTGTTAAACTTGGAACATATTTTCCAGGGAATGATTTTAAAACTTCCTTGTTTAATAGACTGACTCTCGTGCATTATTGAAGTATAAGGATCGACTTCTCTTCGCTCTGTACTCTCACTCCTGTACGAATTCTGATCACATTGTGGTTCACAGTACATTGGCGCAACCAAACGTACCTTAGATACAAGAATGGCAGAGTGTGCAGGTCGTAACCTCTGAACAGGCTTTTTGCTCACCTGTCCTTCCCAGTCTACTATATGATCAGATGCAATGAGCTCCAACACTAAACTTGAAATTAATGATTTTATGATGAAAGCTTCTATGTCAAATGTATCTGACCTCCGCATTTTAAAATCTCTTTACATTTTTAAGCGTAGACAACCTCCGAATGACTTCCAAAGTGCATTTCCTGTAACGATTCTAGGCTAATGGGTGCGAGTGTTTTTCCGTTTTCTGTTTAGTTGATACCGAGTAAACAGTACATTACCTTCCGGACTGCTAATTGTAATGTTATTTCAATTTTCAGGGAATTTATCCTGCTGATGATGGACTGATGTCAGAAACTTTGACTATTTCTAAATGAAGATATATGTGAGTACGATCTTCAGTTATTGCTATCGTTTCTATTTGCGTACTAAGAAAGGTTGAGGTAATATTTAAATACAAAGTCTCAACTAATTTTCTTATTGAAGAAATTATTATTTCCATTAAATATCTTGATTAGCTAAAACAAGCTACAACTTGATCACTTTGTCAACCTTAAACATTTACGTGACAGACGCAGTGGCATCTGTTGTGTTATCGACGAAGTATACGACGAGCCAAGGGCGAGGTTGCGACTCCCTTTTAATTAAGAAGTAAAGCCGTCGATTTGTTTCTTTTTTCGACGAAAAAGTCCCTCCTACTAATGAGAAGTTTGCCCGCTGTGCTTTGGTGCTTGGATTGCACTGTTCAACTTCGAAGCAATTACAGATATGAGAATACCCGCCCTGTATATCTTTCGGGTCACTGGACACGAAAATAACACTTAAAATTGACTGCTGGTTGAAATTTTCATGTTATTTCATTATTGACATTTATCATATAACGCTATGGGGGCACAACTGTGCGAATATCAATTAAGAAACTGTGCGTTTTATACACGTCGAATTTGAGCCTGTCGCTTATAGCGGACGTCCGGAGCATCTCTGGGGATCATCCAGCAAAAGTCTACCAGCATGGAGACTGACCACTTTCTTTTGTGACGCTGTTCCATTGCTAAAATGTCCTGATGTAATTTTTCTCCTAGTTCGTCACTGAAAGCTTTGCAATTCGCTTGGAAGACATTAATGTGTGAATGGATGATGTACAGTTTTAGAGATATTTTACATCCAATTTTCTCTTCAGCAGATATAAGTTCTTCCACAAGGTCTTAGTAATTTTCAGTACGAAAGTTGCCCCAGATGTGTGTACTAATATTCCGTAAACATTGCCAAGCATGTAGCTCATTAGGATTGAGAATTGATTGAAATTGTTTTTCTTGCAAAAGCATGTGTATCTGGGGACCTATAAATACCCCCTGTTCAACCTTTACCGTACTTAGGCGAGGAAACTTTTGGCATTTATATTGAAATGCACAGGCATTTTTGTTGAGGGCCTTTGAAAATTTGCAAATTGCTTCGTAAGTCAAAGCTTTACATGCAAAAGTGGTAGGACAATGCTGTTCGAGTTCACTAGAAGTTCGTATGGAACTTTTTTAGCGCCGGGCATCAAAGCTGATCGTAAAGGCTATTCTTTCTGTTTGAAATGGGTAAATTCATAAATCATAATCCATTCTCCAAGTAGCACTTAGCCTGTAGCTCTAGTTAAAAGCTTTTAGATAAATCTAGTTTCGAGGAAGATGGTTCATTAGAGACTTCGTTTTTGCTGGATAATATTTATTTTCTCATTCTTGTTGAGTCCCGTTTGATGATAGTGTTGTAACTTAATATTAACGAATATAACGGAAAGGCAAATTTCATTTTCCTCCTATTTCATTCCGTATGTAATCGTGTGTTGGAATTTTCGTGGCAAGGGCTTGGTTGTCGTAGTCATTCTTCGTCACACCTCCCATTTATTTTCAAAATAATGCTTTCTTATACAGATATAGAAAAAGCCCGTTGAAAGACAAAGGAAGCTAGTATTCTTTACAGAATTTGGGATATTGTAAAGAACGAAATGATTCATCAAATCTCGCGTCCACTTTGTATATTTCTGCGCTATGGAACACGTGTTGCGACAGGCCTGCGTATTCATTGTAGTTCTCAGAAAAAAACGTATATTAAAATATAATTTATCACGAGATTTCTACGATATCATCTTCACTCACTCTAAGAATATTCTGGAAGCCTTCCCTCAGATTAAAATTTCTTTTACAACGGCAGTGTCGCAGTCACGAACGCGTTACATATCGGCGTTCTCCCTACAAAAAAGGATGCTTTATTCCAATCAATCAAGCCTGATATATATCATCTTGTACTTTGATTTGTCAAATACCTTATAACTAACAACAGGACGCATTGACGGTTACCCCCGCTCAAGCCGTTGCCCATTTCCGACGCCTCGGTAGAGTGGAAATTATGCCTGAGTTCTCAGTTTTCCCAACGGAGAGAAATCACCGCGCAGCACCGAGATTCGAAATGCCGACACCTTCTCGTGAAGGTCGCGTTCTTAACCACTCGACCACGGCGAAAAGCATGGGTTCAATCTCCAGTAACCGTCATTCAAGAGAGTTTCCGGTCTCTATTTCATCTCTTGATGAATGTTTAACTTTATATTTTAGGAGGAATTTCATTGTAGGAATTCATTTATAGGTTATTGATTCATTTAGGCATATTTCCATGTACGTTAGGACGATTTAGATTTTTTCCTAAACGTTTAAACGACTGAGTTCAATTCAGCCTGGCTTTGCTGACAGAGCCAATACCATTAGTGTCCTTGACTTAATCAAACCCAGGAGTGCGTTATTTGACTCCATGCCCCCACCCACTGGGGCGTGGTGTTGCACAGCTTGCTATATTAAAGTCAGTAAATAGGAAGTCAGTCTTTCACCTGTGAATCTCGTAAAGACTCCCGGTGATCGCCATTGTGCTGAAGTGTCCGGCGGCAAACAAGTAATGACTTTTATACCGAGTGTTCAAGGTGCGCTCGCCCACTCCTACCGATCGTCTGTAACAACTCTCATAGAACTGAGTATCCTTATCCATTCGGCTAACAAAACCGCATTTAATTACTTTTCTCTTAGGTTGAAGCGTGGACGAGAACGTATGGTATAAATTGAAAATGTCATGTTCGTTAGATTGGTTCTTGAGTTGTAAATTGTAATCTTTATCCCATGTGTAAAAACTCCCATTCGTCCCATTCGTTTGGAAAAGATGTGAGATCGGCACGAAACAAGTCCACGTTACCATAGCGATGTAAACCAGAATCATTCAATGTGCACTATCATAAAATATCTCTACAATGAAGAAATACTTCACAATATACGTTCATATCTGTAAAATGAAAATGTGAACCAATATAAAAGGGAACATTCTTCTAATGCAAACGTTTCGGAATCTCTGATTCCCTCATCAGTGCTGTAAAACAAAGAATAAAAAACGATAATGAAGAAATTGCGAACTAATATCACTATACCTACATCGAAAAATAGCTATGCCTTCCTATTTCTCCACGCTTTGTGGAACTACAGAGGAATTTGAACTTAGAATTTTGGAATCCTTGATCATTTTTACGCATAGACCTCAGTTAAATAATGATCAAAGTGCGATGAAATTAAATATTGTCCCAACTGTGTAAATAGGAGTGTGTTCGAATGTGTGTATGTGTGTGTGTGTGTGTGTGTAGTTCTGTTACTTTGTGTAGATGTTATTGTGTGTTGGTTTGATCGCTAGAATTTAGGTGCATGTGTTCGTATGGCTTCGAATGTTTAAGAGAATTTTATTTTTATTTTTAAATGGTTAGGCATAACTATCTTTCGATGTAGGTATAGTGATATTAGTTTCTTTTAACTTTCGTTTTGTCCCAATTTGTTCATTATCGTTCTTTATATTTTGTTTTACAGCCCTGATGATGGAATCAGAGATTCCGAAACGTTTGCATTAATAGAATGTTCTCTTTTATGTTGGTTCTTCTTTTCATTTTACGCATTAGATTTCCAAAAAACTCGCCCTTTTAATTCCATTTCTTAGATATGTTGGTGGTAGCATACTAAATATTGTAATGCGAAGAAATGAACGGATGATAAACGGAAGAAAAATCTTCTCGATTGATTTGATGACAAAGCCACAGAAAAGTTCTGTCCGACCAAGAAAATCGACATACTGTAAATCATGCTAAAGCGGGGGAATATTGAGATTACGTCCATAAAATAATAGAACCACTACACAGTTGTGAACAAGGAAAACAGGAAAAAAACACGTGGACAAAAGAAACTATAATACCCGCCTGTCCACGGTGTGTGTGTGTGTGCCGACGAAGTGAAATCCCGCAACTTCATGGTTTGCCAGATTCTTCTGTTCTCCGAGCGAAATTCTCAAACTTCAGACCTTTTCAGAATGGAATTTGCCGCAAAAATCACTCTGCATCATGCAGCTTGTGAGACTGGGAATTGCTGGGTAATTTTTCTGTTAAATTTTGTAGAGAATTTAATTCTGGCTAAATAAAATGTTAATCTGGTAACCTTCGCAGTAAGAAACCTTCAAAATGCATGGTGCGCCCTCGGCATTCAGTGGAGGCCTGGTCCGCGCTGCGCACGCACTCGAGTCACAATTACAAGCGTGAAACGAGCAGACATCAAGATGAAATTACTCCAAGAAGAATCTGAAAATAAATGTAAAACACTTGCGAGTCAGCGCGGACTGGCAGATTCTGGAATGAAGTTCTCAAGCTCACACCGCTTGGGGAGCATTTCAAGGCAGCTATGCATTTGACGAGTAAAATACTGCACATTTTGGCTTCAAAGTTCTTGGAAAAAAATCAACAATTTATTTAAATTTTCAGTAACTTTTGATGCTAGTATAGCTGCTAAGCGCATGGGCGCTCCCAACAATAGATTTTGAGAGACAGAGCTAATAATGAGTAAAATGTTGATCAATGTTAAAGGTTAGTCATATTACGAAACAGTAAAAAAATTCTGATTGCTAGTAACTAATTACGCGCGTAAAAAAATAATTCAACAACTCATTTCTGGGAAGAAGAGCGTTGGCAGCATTTTTATAATTTTCACACATGTTCATATATGTTTACATAAAAAAACTTACGAATTCGCGATGAACGTCTCTGTTCTTGCCAAATTGCCAAGGCCTGCATAATTTTACTCCAATCTTTACGGCCATCTACCCGCGAAACATTTCGTTAGTTCCAATCCATTACCCAAACTAGATACTGCTCGAGCGTTTGAGTTTTAACGAGTTTATATTCCCTGAGTGAACACCTAGACCACATAAGGCACTTTCTGCAATCAAACCATGTAAATATTAGTCCGCTGATTTATGTGATATCATAGCGGAAGGTAAGTCAGGAGAGTAAATAAATGGTGTAAGGAGAAACTCACAAAGATTTTCACAAAGTCCTATTTATTTCAACCAACAAAACATAAGGTACATAAATAGATAGGTTAGTCGGAAATACATTTGTTTGAAATTTAACATTTTTAAAGCAGTCAATTTTAATATATTCGTTAAACCAAACACTGTTTTTTTCTTTCCGATGTTCTCAGCCAAATCATGGTCTGCTCTTCGCTGGAAACCATAACTAAATCAAACGCCTACCAAGAACTTTTGCAAGTAGAAATATGAACCAAATTCATGTTATTCACGTACCTTGCTCAATGAAGTATCGTGCAGTTTTGCGCACCGTAGAATGTGGTGAAGATAACATGAAAAGAAAATTGAGAATGCCCCTGTCGCGAGTCTCGGTAATACAACAGGACAATACGTCACTTCGTGTTCTTCACAAAGCGTACCCGGAGAATTACCTTTGTAGTTTAACCTTTGTGTGGAAATAAATAGCTCGACATAGGCACTATTGCTGCACAATCGCCCAGAATAATTTTACAATGCAGTTTCCTGTTTGATGTCATGGGAAATTCCCTTTGTTGCGTAACCTTCCGGGGCTAAGTGATATACGGAGGGTAAAAATATAGTTCGCTATTACTAAGTTTTAATACAGTATAATAACAGACCTGAGAACAAGAACAGACTTAGCATGTTGAATTTGGAATAAAGCTTTATACATGGTATCTCAAAAAATATACAGGCACTTCGAATGATGAAAAAACATTTGAGAACATAGAGTGAAATAGAGTGGCTTCGAATATAGAAGAAAAATGTAATTGAAGAATCACGTTCACAAATGTTCAAATTGATGACCATTTTTGTCCAGACAACGCTGCATGATAACGTGCACCAAGGGATTCATAAGCGTCATGAAACAGGTAAGCGTCATATTTGGAATATCGCGACAATGTCTTTCAATTTCCAATATCGCGCTTTCGGTCTTCCATTAACATTTCAGGACAAACTTCCTCTCTTCCAAGCTAAGTGGATTTCCTATCATACTGTGATGCATTAAGTACACACACAATTCAAACAAGGCAGCATGTTAACGACAGTTAAAATGTGAGTTTATTATTTTGCGACACCCTGGAGAGCTTCCGTAGACAAATAAAGACAAACAAGTCAAAGACAATTATCGATCATATGAGGCGGTTGCCTAGCCAAGTCCAGGCAATAAATGGCTGCACTATTCTGTGTAATAGTACACTGAAAATTGAGCTCATTTTCCGTAAATGTTGAATGGTGCTTAAAAAAATGGGAAAATATCATTTCAGAGGAACGTTTTCATTTAAATGCAGTTCCACAAATGTTGGAGGGATTTCGAATAAGTGGATTTAATTGAATATTGAAGACAAATGGGAGCATGGCGTCGCCCACGTCCAGCTCCATCAGCCGGACGCTCGAATGGAATGGGCATCGAAATGTTGACACTCTCATCCGCGCAGAATGCAAATGGAGGGCCTTTGTTTGCTTCGCTGGTGCAGGTGCTGGGTGGAGGTGATGAGCGCTGCTTATAATTGCGAGACATATTCTATTTCAGCGCAGGTAAGATACATTCTCACAAATCAATATGGAAATGAATGCCGCAGAACATAACGCCGTCTCAAATAATCTAGCGTAGAAAATTCATTTCTAGCACTAGCAAACATTTTTAGCGATTGGATGACAGTTTTGATGCCACACGTTGTCGCTTATATATCAACTCTGAATATTATTGGCTCGGCGCTTGCGCTACTGCACTGCTACTTGAAGGATAGTCTTGGGTTTCCATAGAATGAAATCGTGTTTAGAGGCATTTGAAATACAACGCGTAAGTAAATAACGATTCGTAATTTCAGTTAAGTTTTCATGATAGAAATTTAAAAAACAAACTACAATGTCCTTTTTCATTGAATACGCTCTTCAATTAATTGTACTTCTGATATTTAGCAATTATTGCAATAGTTTTTTTTTCAGGAAAAACTGTTTCACATGAGGATTTAGCAAAATTATTAATTTTAGCGTTTCTTAAAACAGGTCTTCAACTGATTATGAAGCCATGCCTCACTCAGACAACTTACTGTTAGCAATTAGATGGACAAAGGGAGAGGAAATGCTACGACGAAATGCAGCAATGCTAAAATAGAGGAACTTTGAGTGCAAATAAAAAGAGGAAAATTTGGAGGAAAATTTTGACCGTGTCGATAACTTACTTGGAAGCATTTTGATGACAGTGAATTTACTAGAATTGTTATTTTGCAAACATAGAAAAAGTACAACTGCCATGATTGAAAGTGGTAAAAACTTTTTCTTTCCCTTAAAAGTGTAAAATTAATCTTCGAGACCAAAATTATACCTATGGAAACAAAATTATTTGTTCATGAGATGGGGCTCTACATCAGATGGACCATAAAAAAGACGACTGAAAATGAACCCAAGATTCTAGCAATGATTATTTATTTCACACAGAGAGAATTTAAGAATCGAAAAATACATCCCATGACCTTTGCCAGATGATGAAATCAATTACGAAATGTATCCAAGCTACGAGAGCTAACCCCAGATGTGAGTGCGTCATCAAGCAATTTTGAATTCGCAAAAAATGCGAACTGCGAGGACTTTTTGCTCTTCGCCGAGGCATTGAGGCTTTACGAGAAGAAAATTCTTGGGAAAAGTTCATGAGACCATTTGAAGCGCTGAGGGACTCTTTAGGTGACAAGTCTGAACTGAAGTACTTTCTAACCTAAAATGATGAAGCGTTTTAAAGTAATGCAATTGATTTATTCGAAAACTGAATTTTTGAACAAACTGTTTCAAGGTACAAATTCAACGATTGCTAAAGACATTTCAGCTTTGCATTAAAGCTATTTCGGTCATGCGATATTAAGTGAGGTATTTCCAATAACATTTGTCATAAAAACTTCCAACAAATTTCAATGGCTATAGAAATGAAAGGTGAGTCATGCTGCAATACGTATCATTGATTTTGGACAATTTCAAAGTATCGGCCGTTGCGCAACTTGAAATACAGATTTTCTGATTCAAAACAAATCTATTTTTCAGCAAAACTGACGCAGGGGTTCATTTTCATGATCTAATGCATTAATTTTGAAAAAAAGAACAGGTTTGTTGATGTTTCATTAAACCTAAAGGGAACGATGACATGATTTTCTTATCAGTCAGGAGCCAAATATCCCAGTACGACCAGCCTTGGAAAACAATTCTCGCTTTTTTTAAGACTGCCATGTTTAGCTGTTTTAGCACGGTAAATGTTTTGCAACTGAGAAAACAGCGGCTCATATGATTCATTTCGAAAAAAATAAATCATCTGAAATTCCACACGTGAGGTGAATAAATTCGTATCTCGGACCTGGATCTTATTATGGCAACTTCAGTTTTCTTATCTTGAGCTGAACTCCATTTTTGTTTTACATTTTGTAAGGTCAGTCATTAAAATAACCGAAGAATTACGACGAACGAATACATTGATATTTTTTGGTGTAGATCGCTATTGTACGTATTGAAACAAGATTTTCTGGTGTAGATCGCTATTGTACGTATTGAAACAAGATTTTCTGGTGTAGATCGCTATTGTACGTATTGAAACAAGATTTTCTGGTGTAGATCGCTATTGTACGTATTGAAACAAGATTTTCTTCTCTCCTATAACACAAGAGCAAGAATTAAATATTATTATTTATTTTAAATCAGTACATTTAACATAAAATACCTGCTGGAGATGATATTTGCCAAGCTCAAATTTCCAAGTTTACGATTACTACCCACATTTTGGCAATCCGCATGGAGGACGACCTAAAATCCTTGCGCTATTTTACACGAGGTGCATTTGCAGTGCAACGCCGGCTTGGTGGATTGAGCTGCACCCGTCAACGTTTGAGCGAAATGGATATGGCGTGAGGAGAGATAGGCGCTTGTATCTGTTTGCCGTCAGCCTTCAGTTACCCTTATGCAGTATATCGGTAAGGCGTTAAATCTGTTGCTCATCTGTGCCTTCATTTGGTGTGTTATTAGTTGACCTGAAACCCAAACAAACGAGCTTAATCCCAAATTTTTATTACGAATCCCAGATTTTGGATCTCCCAGATTTCAGCTGTGCGATCTAAATCATATCTTAGCTCTACATTGGAATTACCTATTCGAAATTTATATAATCTAAATATATATGTTGTCGCAAATCCAGCCTTGCTCCTTACTAAAGTCCCATGCAAGACAGCCAATACCTTGCATAATTNAAGACTATGTTTCCTGTGCCAGTTAGTTCTGGAAGTTTTCGCCGCTGAAGCCGGTCGGCGAGACAATGTATATATATATGGGAATATAAATATATTTGTATATTTATCGATTATGTATCGCAAATTTTAATTTTTCTCACTTCCTTCATCACATTAAGATCAATGTATGTTCGTCAAAAAACTTACGTCGAAAAATAAAAGGCTATTTTAATTTATATATAACGGGGCATTAAGTTTTAGGGAACACTACCTGAATCCACCAACTTTCATGTCTTCGGGTTCCACCCTTGATGTATCCCCTCCCCCCTCTCCCCGCCTGCGCCGCCCTGCCTTTGCGCAACTCGCAGGAGCAGTCCAGAGTGCCCTTCTCGGGAGTGTCGGCAGTTCGAATACCGGCAGTGTCGCCCACTGATTCTCCCGTTGAGAAAGGAAGAGCTCACCCACAATTCCCCAGTATACCCAGTTGTCGGAAATGGGTACCGGCTTGACTGGGGGTAACCGTCATTGCGTCCTAATGTTAGTAATAAGGCATTAGAAAAATCAATGTACAATATGATTTGTATCAGGCTTGATTGGACTAAAACATCTTTCTTTATTTATTTCTTTCTTTATTTCCAGGCGCTGCGCTCTGTCTCGGGGCTTCATGCGGGCTGACCACCGTCTCTGTTGTCTCGCACCACAGTGAGATTTGCTGGACGAAGACACCTTCATAACAAATTATTCATCGGCTTGAAAAAATTAGGTCAACTTTGATTTTATAGCAAAATTTTGAATTGGTCTAGTTTAGGATAGATTTTGTTTAAATCTGATTTATTTATGCTGCGCAAAAACACGGAAATGGGGCCAGTAATCCTAGGCAAAAAATAATGATAAGAATGATTATTTTAATATTCATTTCATAATAACTTTGTTTGCTTTCCTACAAATCCTTTATAATTTATATGCCAGGAATTAGCTGTCCTTTGGTTTTCTTCCATTCTTTTTTATGGATGCAATATACTTCGAGAGTTAATTTTGTCTAAGTTCATTTGAATAATGCCCATGTGAATCCACTTCTACAATAAAAATCATAAGTCATCACAACAGTGCATGTAAAATCCTATGGCAAAATTTTGAAGATGTTAAGAGGTCATAGCCAATAAAAGGTTGAGAACCAGGTGATCTAAACTTCTTTACGGAAAAACGCCACCTCTCAATCTTGGAACCCCGTCGGTGACAACCCACTCGTCTCCCCGAGTGCAATGGACCGAAGATTCCCTTGGTGCCGCTTTGCGCATCTGAGAACACAATCACAATATTTTCTACTCGACTGCAATTTTACTTGCAGGGACGACGACACGTGCTGGGTATAGGGCCTTCTACCACGAGACAATTCAGTTTGGATATTTCTTAAATGTAGCTTAATGTCACCATGGAAAATGAGAAACTCGTAACTGTGTATGGGCATATCAAACAGGCTGATTACGATGCTTGATGCACAATACATTCGAATAACTAGAAGTTGTTTTACAAGGGTTCAATAATATTGGTCAGCTAGAGCTACTTTTCTAGTGCCTACAGGGAGGAGCATTTCACTTACAGTTCACATTTCATTCATCTTAATATTCGATAGACTTAGATTTAAACTTGCTACTAACTCCGAAAGAATTGCGCCCTTTATATCATCACCATTTATTTTCTGTAAAATTTCTTAAGTGTGCTTCAATTTTATCTGTACATGCGGTAGTGCAAGTTATGCGTACATCGCAGTTGTAAGCTACTCAATAGAACGAATTAATACACGACCTTGATTTCTACGGGAGCTATCATCGTTATTATGTTCTCTCTCCACAAGCGGATAGCCATAAAAACATACTTATGCCCTACATTTCCATTGTGTCGAGCCTAGAATGGTCTGCATGCCGTACTCTAATTTCGAGTGCAATAAAGCGAAATTTCCTCCTTGAGAAATGTGAGTCTTGTGAGAGAAGTTGATGTGAAGACCGCGACCTCAGACATGGCTCACAAGGGCGCGTGTGGGCGATCTACCCGGAATTTCTGCCCAGGCTGGACTTTAGTTTTGCAAGTATTTTTAGTTTCTATCATAAATTGAGATTAAATAGGTTAGGTGAGCTAAGTTTCTGTGTTGAAAAATGAACTTATTTCGGTAAATAAATTAATAAAATTACTTCATTTCATGTATTTAATATTTTACGTAAAACAATTTTAATGACATCTCGAAAGCTGCTTACATTTACAACCAGAAACTTCGAATACTTCAGACAACAGTACAAGTTCAAGATACACATTTCATTAGGTCGTGCTCCATAGATTCCCTAACTTCAGGTATCTAATTTCTGAAGCGTAACATCAATTTCATCGATCGTTTGCAAAATCTGCCAAAAATTAAATGTATAGTTTCACACTCTTCGCCATGTAAACTTTATTTACGATAGTCAACAGCTAATAGGCAGATATACGGTGTGGGAATGAATTATTTTTATTCGAGGACCACAAGTCATACTCCACCGTCCTCCTAAAATTGCAACTTTCAATTTCAAGAACTAATAATGCAAAGAAATGAGCTCAATCTATTCAGTGTCAGCGATCATTAATGAAGGAGAGCGGATGAGGAAGAAGAGACAAGATGGCTTCGAAAACGATGACAACTTCCTGTGTGGTTAGAAATCTACTTACGCGGTAGTTTTGCTGAATTTTTTTTCTTATAATTCATGATAAAGTTTCACGCATAACAGCAACAAAAATTGCTGCGAAAATAATATTATTCTAATTCTAGACGTAGATGGGGTCAGTGTTAACTACATTTTTGAGTCGAAGAAGTCAAAATTCAATCGGTAATGCTAACGCGACAGCAGAGGTTATAGAGACCAGATAGATGCGCCAGGCAGCACATCTGCAAATTGAACTACAGACGGACAATTAATTTGTAGTCCGCACACTCTTATTTCTTTTATTTAAATAGATTCAAGTGAGCAGTCAGTTAAAATTCGAAGGTGTAGTTTATATAACTGTCTCATTTTTGGGCGCGCTAGTTCTCTTATTGCTTTTGAACACAGTTAAAAGTAAACACTCCAAGCATATGTTTCGAAGTTTGTGTGAATTCCACCTATCTACTGCAGTCATTCGATTAAATAAGAAGTAGAAGCTGAAATCCTTTGAAAACATGTATGCTAAGTACCGCTATAGTGATGTAAATTGTTTGAAAATCGGGCTTTTGTTTCCATTCTTCAGCCTAAACATCCCCTGGATATTGCCAGCGATGGAGTCCCGTGCGAGACGTGAAGTATCGTCCTGTGCTGCGCCGTGTAATTCATCACTAAAGCTGTTATTATTCGCCAGCTGCTGAACTAATCCAGACCAGTCTTCAGCTGTGGTCCACTTAGTTCGGTGCTCGATTTGGTCACGTGAGTGCCATCAGTACGCGAGGGGTACATATGTATTCCAAGTGCGCGAATTACTGTATTCGATAACTTATCCTTTCATTGCAAACTTTATCAAAAAAATAAACGAGAGCTTCCTCATCAATATTATTATTTGTAGAGCTAAATAAATTTTTCATACCACACCTTGACGGAGAAATGCTTAAACTGTAAGCCAGTCTGTTAATTAAAATTTTTTGCGAACAATTTAATCCTGGATCTAAACTTTTGAAATTTCATGTGTTTAACAAAATCGCCGGTAGTTTGCCTTCCTGAGTGTAGTGGGGAACCACTGAGGGATTGCGATGCTGAATGCACTGACCACGATAATCGGCACTGTGTTTCCGATTTTGATCACTCTCACTTGCCGTTGGTTTCCGCGAGAGAATTGTACTAAATACTCGGATCCGGTCATCCCCTCGAATAATTAATTTCTGATTATAATAGACATAAATAAGTTCATTAATACAGGGTGGGGCAAATCAAATGCCCGAGTTTTGAAAGCCGCGCAGCAGCTGTCATGGTGATGGTAAGATGTGTGTGGTCACCACCATCTTCCTGATGCTATCTTCAGAAAGTGAGCCCACAAACGGCATTGTACACTGATTCAAATAAAACAACAAATAATTCTGTAAGTATTAGTTTACTTTTCCGAATAGCCTTTCAAAACGCGGGCTTTTGATTTGATTTTCCGTAATTTAGTAGTTAAGTTAATATCATATGAAAACTCTGTAAGACAGTTTGCACCGTAAATGGAATCAGAGAGATGTCTTCGTAAAATTATTATACATAAAAATTATATATCTTATGCTATAATGACCTTACAAGTAGTAGCTATTTTGCCGAAAACCCCAACCGTTGGCTAAAATTCCTCGAGGGATCGAGGGAAAGACCATAGAAATACAGACTAGACCTGAGTTTTTGAGCACCGCGGAAAATAAACTTATTGGCGCGTTGACTAATACCCACAAACCATGAGTTGGCAGACGTAGAAAAGTTCAATAGTAGAATCACACACTGCATGCGGCTAGCTGCAGACTTCTTTGTGACGAAAATAATTAAAGATCTTTGCGTTAACGTCTTCGACGCAGTGGAAACTTTCGAACAAATGACAGGAAAAGAGTTCGACTGAAAATTACTCCCTGGCTCTTCTCGTGAATTGTTGGAGCTAAAACAGCGAAATGCAATCTTTGAAAAATTGAACTTTTGATCTACGCTGCCGAAGTTTCTCGACCAGAAGTTTCTTGCGAGCGTATTGCGCTAAACTGTAGTTTAGTGACGAGCTGCGCAGAGCTGTGTTAAACTCAGAACGTCAATTTAACTTTTTTACAATAAAAAGCTTACAAGTTCCCAAGTGACTGCTCCATTTTTTAGCTTTGCTCTGACGAAAACAGCTTGTAAACTAGTTTGCAGATTGAAAACTCCTGCTTTGGTCCAGCATGATTCGCATAGAATGCCCTCTCGCTCATCAAAGTTTTTTGATTCATTTTGTTGCAGTACATCAAATACTGAACTGCTCTATTAGACTTTTAGCTCTATCTTGAAGTACAACAGTTTCTCAGTGTTTGTTGTACTCGCCAATCCGAAAAAAAAATTCTCTAACGACTGCTCCAACTAAAAATTTAAAAGCGATAGTCAAAAACACTTGTTAGCAATTCCCCTACTTTCTGTTGCATGCATTTATTATGTTGGAACAAGTTAAGAAGGACTCGCATAGAATCTTAAACAGTTTATTTAGAAGTATTCTTCGGCTCTACGGCGCGTCGCAGTTCTCCAAGTCAACGGGAACGAGAAATGAGAACAAACAACTTGCGAGCGCGAACGCACCAACACAACTGTAAGAGAAAATTGTTACAAGATTTAAGATCTACGAAAGAAATATGTTGATTTAATACTGAAAGTATGACAACAGATTATACTCTGGATCTCAAACATTCACTCTTACCGAGAAACGAAATGAAGGATTAGACTTTATTTTTCCTTGCTCTTTTCGACAAGGTGAAGACATTTAAAACATAGTAACATGCGCTGATGCAGCAGAGGATTAAATCGACGTTGATTCATCCTAAAGAAGAGTAAAGAAGTTAAGTTTGTTGAAATCATCTATTAGATCTCTCTTCATGAATTATCAATTTCGTTTATGTGGCAAATTTCGTCACATACTCACTTTATTTTATGCCGAAGAAGGGCCCTTCGGCTTTAAGAGTTTTAAGAGGAAATCAGTATGAGGTGCCAGTCCAGCGTGGGCATTCGATTAAGGGATACGAATTACCCTAATCTACTCAAGCAGTTAAATGGCCTTAAGGAGCGTTTAAGGCTAATGGGCCCTTGGGCACGTTAAGGTTTAAGGTTAATTGGCCCGTGGGCACGTTAAGGTTTAAGGTTAATTGGCCCGTGGGCACGTTAAGGTTTAAGGTCAATTGGCCCTTGGGCACGTTAAGGTTTAAGGTTAATGTTAAGACGCCATCAAGGCAACCTTGAAAGCCCACTAACGGGCTTTACTAACTATTCACTGGACTGGTCAGAAGCACGAACATGCATAACGTAAATAATCAAAATTAAACAATAACGGCTCCGTTTAAATAAAAATGTAAGTGAAAGAAAGGAAAAGGAACATAATAAAAGAGGAGCACAACGACGCTTGCTGCCGAGATCTCTCTCACTGCCTGACTACTTTTGTTCTGAAGACAATGTTCAAAGTGAGAGACGTTGACACCGAGAGGTCTTCATAGGGCGTTCTAAATTTTCTCACAATTATGCTGTAAAAAATTGTTTCAAATAGTTAAACGCAATACATCATTATAATGTTTTATTTTTTTTCATTTCCTATCTTCTGCCTATTGAAAGCAATTCGACAAAAATTTCAGACGAAGCAGAAATTTTCGCACACTTTTGTTCCCCGGCAGAAGATTTTGCAAAATTGTGATCTGAAGCCATTGTTAAGGTCGTTGTTCTTTTTTATTGAATTTTCTGAAATCCCACACTGCTGTCGCCATTATTATAGTCGGCGGTGCGTTATCCCACCGGGTTGTCATCTTTATTGTGATTGTATATTTTGATTTCACTGATACCACATCGTTGTATAACATTTGTCGTATTCATTAGTCATACATCGTCATTTGTTTTCCAATGAAATATCTTTCAGTAATTTTCTGATGTTCCAAGAATCATTAATCAGCTATTTTCAGACGATTAAAAGGAAAATAATTGGAAGGGATTCAATAAACAGGTTTCCAAATTATTAGTTAAATGTTGAAGTGATGACGTCTTTTGATTCAGAATAGTTGACACAATCGATAGACAGGAATTCATTTAATGACGTTATAATAAGCTCAATTCGAGGTGAGGCCTCGTCACTGAATCATTTAGGGTTACACAGATTATCTAACACATTAAGTGAATCTAACGCACACATCCTAGGTACAGAATAATACTTCCTACGCTGAAGACGAATATCAACTTGACCTACATGTGAAATAACCGGATTAGGATTATAATGTACAATAACATGTAGGATACTTAGCTGCATTTAGATTCCAGAATGGCGATTACTAAGTCTTAACGTAACTTCAATATATATATAGCCTTCATTTGCCCGCATGGGCAGCGAGGCGATCGCACGTCCAACACTTCTCAAGGCTGTCAATCAAATGTCTCGCCGACTCCCTGAAGGGGCATGCCTTGGGCGTCTCTGTTACGGTTGCGAACAAACGCGTCCCGTATCATAATGCTTTACGTTAATTAATTATCGGAAATAGCAAGTGACGTCAGATAATTAGATTGGATTGGCCTTACATTTTAATTAACAAGTAATCTATATAGAATGAATAAGATCCTAAGTGTCTAAGGAAAGAGTTGAAATACAAAGGAAAAAGGAAGTGTTTGGCAGTTCGGCTTGCTTGGGACGCTCGGCGACGTGGCACTCGTCGGGTGAACGAAGCTCTCAAGCGACGCTTGTCGACGTTGTAACGGCTGGTTGCGATGTTTGGGCGAGGTTCGTAGAAACAAGCTTATGCTGCGCTTATCGACGAGAATATATTTTGGGACGACGGATCTTTTCGAGAAGATGATGGTCGTTGGCCAAACGAACCCTTCATCGTAGCGTTTATTTAAACACGACGTAGAGCAGTTATAGTGCAGACTAAACACTATAATGAGGGAGAATATAAAATTAATAAGAGTATTTTTTGGTTGCTGTGCGAATTTTTACTATTCTAACTGAAGTGTGGAAATAGCGCTCCCCGACGATGAATTTTGACATATTTTATTTTGTGTACTCTAACTTATTCAATTTATGACTACTTGCGATGTTTCATTCGATGCTTCAAATGAACAATTAACAAACCATATTTGATGTTACTATTTTAATTTAACCATGTTGTGAAACAAAAAACATTAAACGCCATGTTATTTCATCCAATTTTTATTTAAACAAAGAAAAATGTACTATGCATTTGAATGTCTGAAATGAAGAGAAAAAGCATCCCAGTGTTATACTCTTCCGTATAACTGTCTATGGTCTCCGACCAAAGAAAAAAAGGAAACGCTAAGAACTGGAGGAGATGACTGGCCAGCATTGCAATCCGTAAAAGTTCTAAAAGATCTTTTCTTATAAGCCTGAGTCTGCGAGAACATTATCACGTACCTTCTAGAAACATCGCCTCGATAAGGACGAGCATCGAACGTCGTTGTGACGAGGAAGAAACGCCAGCAGAAGGTTGCAAGGAACTTCAATGTACGACTACATGTTGTTTTCTTCTTGATATTGTGTATTCTTAACGGGATTTTATTACTACTATATTTATAGAATTAATTATCCATGTATTTGAATTGTTTAGGAAATAGCTCCTGTTTGTATTTAAAGTGTTAACATCAAAATTCCTAACTAGTAACTTAGGGAGGTGGCGTCGACCGAGAGGCTTGCCTTCATGAGGGGAGCCAGTGGGACACATAACACCAGTCCTGAAAGTGAATTTGTTTAACTTCCGACGGAATATTTTTCAGCAAAGCATAATTTTGAAATTAGTGGAACTGAGAAGTTCTGATCTACTTGCAAGTACATATCCATTCTTTAATCACCAGCAATTACTGTGTTGTACTATCGTTGTCTGATATAACAGAGTACAAGACACGCATATCATACGGTGTTACAGAGTACATGTAACATGCATGCCATGCGGTGTTCGAAATATTCTAGTGTTCTGTATTTTTCAATGAACTTAGACATATACCGCATATGAATAGTTATAATGTCAAATACGTTATGTTTGAAATTAAAAATGAAATTCTCAGGTTACATGAGTCATTCAAGTTCTTTGAGAACACAGACAAGGGGAAACGACCATGTGCATGTTGAGGAGCGAGTATGTGCTCAGGAAGCCCACATGCAGAGACGTCTGCAGTCACGAGCTGTGTTGGGTCCGCAGCAGCGCCGTGCCTGCAAGGTCCTCACTTCTTACACAGGGCCTCTGTTCCCTGTCATATTCTCACTAGCAGGAATAAAATCAATGCTTAAGCGTTGATACTGAACAACGCTTTTAGTTCGTAGATGTTATGGCACTGGACGAAGAATTTCATTCTTCGGATCTCGGCCCCTCGAGCGCCATCTTAACAAAATTTCTGATGTGTTTCAAAGAGTTGCAAGGCAACGGAAGCGTTCATTTGCTCACCGACGTTCGCACCCGCTGTGGCTAGATTCTAACAAAAACCAGTGCAGCACACTGCAGTGTCGGTGCAGTTGCTGAGCAGCAACGCAGATGTCGCGCTCGCTTTCACTTTTAATTTCTTCCGTCGTGGTCGTGCGCGCAATCTTAATTGCCTTCCATCATGGTTCGCAATCGTAATTTTCTTCCATCGTGGTCGTGCGTGCAATCGTAATTTCCTTCCATCATGGTTCGCAATCGTAATTTTCTTCCATCGTGGTCGTGCGTGCAATCGTTATTGCCTTCCATCATGGTTCGCAATCGTAATTTTCTTCCATCGTGGTCGTGCGTGCAATCTTAATTGCCTTCCATCATGGTTCGCAATCGTAATTTTCTTCTGTCGTGGTCGTGTGCGCAATCGCAATTTTCGGATATTTTGATCGTGAGCGCAATCATTAAAATTCAGGCAGAAAATTCCATTGAGCAAAACCTAACAGAGCTGAAGTAAGTACTTCTATCAAATGTACGTGCGTACTAAGTTATTTTGAATTTACTTAAATACATTTTAAGTACTTTTTACACACATTATTTTATGAATGGTGAGTTCTAATCCACTGTCGGATTTAATATGCAGTATTTGTTGCATTGCAAATTATTTACTGCAAATTATTTGGCTTGGCTACGTCCTCATGGTCTCATCGCTCATACGCATTTGGGAACATCTATGCTGTACTTGCTAATGACAAACCGAAAAATCCCCAAAGGGGCTAATTTGACACGGTCGGCGGTAAGGGGTTAAATAAAAATGGAAATGAAAAGTTCAGAGTACAACTTTCCTTTTTCCTGAAAGTATAGTTAAGCACATCGGGAAAACTCTATGCTCATATATATAGTAATTATTAACTGTTAATTGCATAGAGTATTCTCGTGGTGCATAATTAAAAGTTACCCTCGAGGCACAAAGATCATAACTAATAGAGTATACCTAAACTCAAAATAGTTAGAGAGACCAAAGTAGCATCATTTGTGATCCCACGGAAGATCCCTCATGATAGAGAGGAATGCATTTGGCTGAATTATATCTATAGACAAAACCAGCAGTTTTAACGGAATTGGAACTTGAATAAATTGTGTTATCCTTTAGGCAACCTAAAGTTTTTTCCTCTATTAAATACATATTAATACATTTCATATCATTTAAGCAGCTAATTCGTTGTTCGCACAGAGCAAGACCAATCTGTTGGAAATCTGGTCTGAGAGTGATGACCTTTTTGATTTTAAAGTCATCCCTGCAAAAGAGAAAAGCCCTCCAACAGACGCGAATGATGAAATCGTTGTGTTGTTCGGTATAAATAAATTTCTTATCGGTGGGTGCCTGTTGAGGCTCTTTAAGCTTCGATCTGGATCTTTCAGATAAACTAACTTGCATGTCTGCTGACAATGCAGATCTTGGCTGAATAGCAATCTTATTTCTAAAATCGAGATAGTCCTCTTCTTCCGATGCACTGCTAGACGTCCTTTCGTTTACTGCGGTTGGTTCATGCATTAGCACGATCAAACATCCTAAACTTCAATGCTGCTTGTGCTGTAACTGTGTTGAGTTTAATAACTTTACATTGCGTAATATGATATTGTCAGCATGCCACATTGTTCTATCCAAGTTGCAACACGTGAAATGGTTCCCTAAAATTTATTTTTAAAAATCAGATTCAGACCTAAAAGTAATTATGTATGCTTAAGTACTGGTTTAAAAAGTACTTACATAAGTACTTAGGTTAAGTACAGAAAAAGTTTAAGTACATTTACACTTAAGCACTGCCTACCTCTACCTACATCACAGTCGAAAAAAACATTTGAAGACTGTCTGCACCTCACATAACTAATGTCATCTAGTTTAAGTCTCAAAGATAATTCGAAATTGTACCGCGTCTACGAATGAGATATTTCATTCCATACGTAGTACCGAAATGCATTATATTCTGACTGAATGGAAAATAGGCATCTAGTAAGAATTATTTCACGAGAAGAGGGGCCAAAAAGCTGGCTGAAATATTTGAAAGATATTACGTATCGAATGAGATACGAAAACATAAATAATGAAAAATAATCGAGAAAAATACGTTTTTCCCTCGAAGGAAACTAAACTTGTATACTTATATGACTGAACGCTAGCTTGAAAATAAAAAAATGTAAAATCAACATCTTCTATCATCTACCACATATCACAATTGCTTCTCCAACTCCACGTTCATGGCGGAGCTGAAACACAATATCGCCCCAGCACACGTGCGGTGGCAATGCTAGGCCAGGGCGGAGTCAACGCATGCAGCGACACAAAATTGTATTTGATGCGCACACTCAAAATGAGAAACGGATAATCAATGCAAACATTTTAGTGCCGCTGAGTCTCAGACGTAAAAACTCACAAGTTCGCTTAAACACACATACTGAGAAAATCCACACTTCCGTACTTGTGCTGGCTCGTCACACTCACGTGCGCACAACGTTCAAGACGCACATTTCTACACAGCCACACAACACTCATACATGTACATGTATACTCATGGCAGTTTATATTAAAGGCAAGAATTTTTTTGCGGATTAATGAATGTGTTTGCCATAATGTATGTGTTTGTGTGTGGATGTGTGCCAGGAAATATCATGAGAGTTCACCAACAAGAGACATGTACGTTTTACTGTTACTGTCATGGCAGTAGACAAGCGATAAAATAACAAACACCTTAACGTAACACAAACCTAAATTAATGCTCAGGCATTCAACACCCTGACAGATTGTATACCACCATGTAAATTGCTGATTTGCGTGCCGGTATCAGTGAATAGCATTCCAATGTTTTCACAACCATATTTTAAAATATATTTGAGCGATCGAGACAAAATTTTATTGTGCAACTATATTTTTCACACTTCTTCGGAAGGATAGAAATTTATTCAAACAGTAAAATGCATTTTTCAATTTTCCTTCTTGAAACCTAATCTAATCAGCCGTGGCAACTACGCAAACGTAGTCAACGTGTTAAAGAGTTCATGTGCATTAACTATCAGTCCCACAAAGTTCAACTTGAGGTTTGCACCGTCGTTCTGGGTCAAGTTTACCCTCACCACATTGCCCTCCGCGGCCCTGAATTGCAGAACATTTCAATATTCCAAACTGGTACATTACTCATTGCAACTTCGTCATCACTATTCCAGTCACACCGCTAGATAGTCAAGCTGGATGCCAGTACGGGGCATGGTGGCAGTAACGCCGTATAACGAACCCCACAGCAAGTCATTGCACCCTCTCACGGGATGTGGCTATCATTTGGTTTATTTTCCCGTAGTCACTTACCTTGCGTGTAGAGTTTCTCTGAGTCCTCCGTGGGCCTTTTATCTATGAACGTGACTAGGCCACAAAATTCCCAAGCAAGTGAGATCGCACCAGCTCGTGTTCCACGTCGGAGTGCGATAAACAAACACAACTTTGCTGGCTTCCCGACTTTGTTAAAGAAGTATGAAGTTCATGAGCATTCAAAATATTTGCCGTACTTTGTAAATTCCCTGATAAAATTTACTTGTAAATCAAGACGTGATGCTTGCACTCAATTCACTAAACGAATGCTATAGTAGCAGCAACATGTGTTTATATATTCGGTTAACTTTGACAATTGTGAAGTCTCTTCATCTACAGAATGTTACTCTAAATCGTCTATTTCCTATTTAAACTGTGGAAGAGAGAGACCATTCTTTCCATAAATTTTATCCAAGCAATGCGGTTGAAATGCAGTAATCTATTTCAGGATAAAACTTTTTCACCTAATTCGTGACAAGGACATCAGCTCGTATAATTTTAATGTTTTTTGAAGGTGCAGTCTTCCCAAGGCTTATGTTCACTTCACTTGCGACTGAAGTATAAAATTAAGAAAGAAGGAAAGGAAGAAAGAAAGAAAATTAGGAAAGAACTCATGGCAGAGTTGCTCCTGGGCAATAAGTTCTCGAATATTATTCGCCGTATTTTTTGTGACAAGCGAAGTCCTGCAGCAGAGGAGCTGATTCCGACATTTCTGAGCTCACACCCACAAAAAGCCGCGGGAACAGAAGCCAGAAATCCAACAATTTGCGTCGTCGTAGCGGCACAGACGGCAACGAATGTTGCTGGTGTTTTTCCGGTCAAAATTCTCAAATTTGAGCTTTTTGTGAATAGAATTTGAGCGCTGAGCGCCTGGCACCCATGAAGGATTGCCAGAATGTCATCAAATTCTTTCCATAATATCTGATAAACTAAAACCAGAAATACTTCGATTGGAAGGGGCAAATGAAAGGAACTTATCATGTTGGTCATGTTTGTATGATACTGAATACGTATTTAGCATGTAAACCTAACATTACTCAATGTCTCCATAGTGTGTTCGTATCTTACTGTAGCCTCGGTATTATTTTTTACTGTTCCTCGAAATATGATACGGAAGCACGAATATTTTAAGCCAAAACTGCTCATCTCTTCATTAAATACCACAAGAACTCAAAGCTGGTAAAGGAAAATTTACAAAATGATGTTCATGTTTAAGTCCGAGCGCTGGATTCTCTCAGCAATTTGATAAAATCACAACAAATATTTTGAATACGTAATGGAGTGCTAATACATATATTTCTCCACAACTTTGTGAAGGATTCAAAACTATTGGTGTAAGTTATTCTTCCATCATACATTGGCTGCTCATTACACTGACTTTCATGAAAAAAACTCAATAACCTTATAAATTCAGCACCTTACATCTTGCACCTGGAGCCGAATTGAGTTGTCACGAGATTTCCGAGCAATTTATGCATCCCAAGTGTCGGTTCAATTGATAAGGAGAACGTGTGTAGATATTAGAGTGGAAATTCGTTTTTGTGAGATCACATAGCATTTTTCGATAGCATCACGAGTGAAAAAATATCATGAGAACACAAGATCATCGACAGAAGAAAAAACCCATCGATGTATTTCAAATGCATCATTTCATATTCCGGAAGAAACCGAACAAAGGGACGTAATCGAATGGTTAATCTTCGTATTCAAATATGTTCCAGTTAAATTATTTTTTTCAATAAAATATGCAGTGAATGTGGAGCTACGAATGACGTTTCTCTACAATGTCCTTTCAACATTCAGACGGGAGAAAATTAGAGCTGACCAACGAAAACGTGCACATGCTGAGCAGCGTCGGACTAATCTGAGCAGCGTTGGACAAAGTTGATGGTTTGAATAAATCCATTCCACCTCTGCAAAGCGTCCAGTGATGGAATTTCAGACCAATTGGTTGATTTTTTTCACGAATTTTTCAAATTTTCTAACAAATTGATTGAAGGTAGTCAAAATTTACGTCATGGAGAGATCAAAATGATCAGCTCAGGCGCTCGGTAGGACTTCTGCTCCACGAGCTGGAAATTTGCGTCTGCACCAGCCAGCAAAGTTGGGACAGCTCAGAGAAAAGAATTACAGGAAGTATTTGTTCAGAATATAAGAGGAAAATTTGAAAAAAACATTTCATGCATGTTCAGTTATCCAATTTTGACTAAATATTCTCTGTTGGCAATTTAGAAGTTTCAATCTATTCACGTGATCCTTCAAAAAATGGCAAGTACCTCAAGTGTTTCAACCTCTTTCTAAATTTTTGCTCTCAAAATACCTCGAACACTTCTCAGCCTCTTCGCTAACAGTTATCATTCTTACATTTCTGTATATTGACGCAACGGGAATTTATCCAGGAACAAAATCCTATTTATGAGTTACTGTCACTAGTAGAGACTTCAAGGAACAGCGATGTAAGTTTGATTTGTTCAAACCACTTATACTGCTCTGATCAATCGGTTGCATCTTCTGCGAACTAAGTCCCAACTCAATCGCTCCACTTCAGAAAAATTGTTTTTCCAGTGATATTACGGCGATTTTGTGGCAAGTGATCTAAATAGTTTAATGGCATCTTCGTGATACTATACGGGTTGTTTTCATAACCAAATAATGACTTGAATTCGAATACAGGGGATATTAAAAACTTTAAACTGTTCCATACAAGATGCCTCCACATGCTTCTTGGAACGACTTGTTCTAATTTGATGTGTCCGCACCAAGTGAATAACTTTCAGTATTTTACGCTGTGTAATGATATATAGCAACAAATATCAATATAGTGCTGTAAAAACTCGGGTAAGCAGTAAATGCACGGGAAACAGCTACGCGACAGTCGGGAACCAGAGTGTGCGCCCGTGAGTGTGTATAGGGGTGAAGCGTCTCCCCAAGAGCGGGGGTTAGGTGAGGGAAAGTAGGAGAATGTATATCTAGTGCATGCTACATTGATCAAAAGGGGGAATTACTACGACATTGACATGTTGCATAAAGGAAAAGTGGGAAAATTCATTCACAACGTGCTGGGAAACAAAGGGTATTTGGGGTTATACAAGGGTTTAGCGAATTGGCGTAGTAATACCGATGAAAGCGAGGGTCGCGAGTCATTGCTAGAGATGCACGTAAGCATCGAACGAGCGAGCCAATCACAGGCGTAAGATTTCGCGGGACTCTAGGAGCGCACAAGCAAGTGTAGGATATACACAAGTGCAGCGTGAGGAAGGGGTTGGCCCACTCGCTGTTTACCCTGATACTGTGTAGCACGTAAAGATGTAGGCCCAGAGAGCAGCAAAGGGGAGGTAAGCGGATTTTGCATGTTAGGAAGTGATAGTGGTTCAGGGAGCATGATAAAGTAGGATATTTGATTTTGTTTTAGACCGTTGGGAGAATTAGCATAAAGACTTTTGTTGCATTTTTATTACTTTGTGTAACAAGGACGGTTAGTTTTGGGAAGCGGCACCTAGTGACGTCAGAGATTGGGATGCCATCTTAAGCAGTGTGTTGTGTTTTTAGTTTTGAATATGGGTTTAAATCAAGGATGTCAGAAAAGGGCAAGGGGGATTAAATAATTATTTCTCAGATGGGGTTCATATTAAAAAGGGATTCTTTTGTCGATACACGTTTGATAAAACGAGAGTGAATTTTTCAAAAAATAAACAACACTTAAGTACAAGGGAATGAATACGTTAGAATATTTTCTGGTGTATTTTTAAACATTGGTGAGATCCCGGATACATTCAGTCTTTTTAACATTCTACAGTGGAGGAAAAGCTCACTTGTCTTTAGCACGTTGTGCGGCCAAAGCCGGCTATGAATGTCAAATCTGCCATTTTGGCAAGTCAAGTGATTCATTCAAATGCTGAACTTCTTAATTAATATTTCTTTTGTTTTATTCATCGTGCGTTCGGAAAAAAATCATTATTTTCGATTGGAATCTCGTGTGAATCTCGTGTAATTATTCATTAATTGAAAGGGAGTGAATTACTGAAATTCAATTTAGAAAGGGGGAATTACCTGTCAAAATTACAGGGAATGAAGGCTTAAGGGGAATAAATCACTCAACAAGAGTGTTGTTCTAAAGGAGGGCGGACAACCGCTTGGGGTGTCATCGAGGTGACGCCAAGATGGCGCGTACAGAGCAGAAGCGTCATCGACTTACTCTCTACACATCTACACTCCGGAAAGTGAATAGCAGTGCAGTACAAGCGTGTGAATGCGCAGTTCTTTCCATCTTTGTCGCGAGAAGGATGCCTGCAAGAAACAAGCAACTGAGCTTGGCAACATCTTGCAAAGGCGCTAAGAGTTTGGAAATAGTTCGGTATTGATTGCATTATCTTTCTTCGTGTTACGGGAGCTATGTGATTTATGTGTCATTCGCAATCACGTGCCTTGGGCCTATTCGCGCGCTCACCGATTTTCCTATGATTGTGTTTCGTGTAAATTTTGCAATTGTCATGTGTGCTTTTTGTTTTCAAGAGAAAGGTGCGCGCGCAACAATTTCACCAGAATTGTGGTTCAAATGATTCTTACAATTTGATCAATTACAATTTGATTCTTACAATATGAGCGCAGATCGGAGTTCTTCGGCTGATGCCTGTACTAGCGGGTACAGGCTGATGCCTACGTCCAACTTTTGCTTGCCCAATTGTCTCTTCTGTGTACACAAGTTCCTCGGAATCTTCAACTGTCCATGGCTGGCGTTGGTGGACAATAGAACTTCACACACACCTCACAACTGGTAAACCTCGATCCAGCGAACTCTGCTATAGTCTCTTTATGCTCGTTTCCGGTAAGCATTTTCCTCAATTTCATCCACTATGTTACAGCTCCTACCTATAACCAGATGGAACTGCATTTGCGCTCTAAGATTCATTTATATATGCCCATAAACCAAGGACTTTAAGCACTACGTTGTGTATAAATCTTTTTTTTTTTATTTCAGTAAATTCTTATACCGTGTAATAAACGTATTGTGAACATTGTGTTAAATTTTCTTAAGAGCAATCTAATACTCATAAGCTAGTGGTGACTCGTTATAGTTACTCGAAGTGTGCTCTTGCTGGCTTGTTTATTAGGACCACTTTTTTCCTAAGTGGCTGTGCCATGCAGAGCAAGATAATTACTGTATTACTCAGTGGAGCTGATGTTCATAAGTGGTTTAACCTTGGCGATTGCAGCAAGTGGAGCAGAGCTACAGCGACAGGCGCGGTCCCTGCGTGTGACAGCTCACGCACGTCCTGCTGCTGCTGGCGCTTTTATCGGGCATGAATTTCAAGGTAAGTAAATGTTAGAAATAAATAAGGGTGATATCTCACACCAGTTATCGAAAATTTCCTAAGGAATTTGGTATTCACAAATGATTTATATTTCCAGTCATTTCATTTTGTCAAGATATTCGTGAGAAAGTAAACTAATAATTGTCGTTAAGAAACACTGGAATTACGCCACAAGACACCAGACGAGATCTGAGGGAGAAGGAAAATAAAGAAAATGTGCCGCCAGCGACGGATTCAGAAGTGAAGAGGTCAATTCTGAAATATTTTCAGGAATGAAGGTGCATCTTAAATTTTAACCACTATTTCTGTTACGCCAAAGTTCCCCTTTTTACGCAAGCCCTTTAAGTTTTGCGATTGCTATTTTAAAATTAAAGTCACATTTCACCATGGCTAACAAAACTATAAAACCATTAACCTAACAGTAACCTCGACCATAATTCTGAATTTAATTTAAACATCATTGTTACTGATATAGACAACACTTTTTAATTTATATGAACTTAAACCAACCTAACCTACAGTAATGTCATTCAACCTTGCTCAATCTTCGCTTTCTGTCTTTAAAATTTGTATTACAATGATTGCCGATTTTTTATCTGCAACTATCGAAACTTTCGACCGGTGTAACATGAGGTAATCTGTGAGCGCATCTGTGCGGCGAGCTTCTCTACCTTACAGGTGTAAATACAACGTTGAAATTACGGGTCTTTAAGAATAAATACATATATTGGTCTGGTGTGCGCAAGTCAAGATTTGCTCTGGGACGTGGATATATACATATGACAACTTGATACATTACCAACTCCTTTCTTGGATTTTTCCTCGATTTTAGATTAATTCCAGTGCCCAGAAAGTTCGGCTAAAAATTTGAAAATTTGGATTCGTTGTAAAATCTTCATATATAACTTTAAATACACGACAACTTCTATTACTAAGAGTTTATACACAAAGCCCGTCAAAAATGACCGGATTTGAAAATCTTTAATAAATGACATAAATTATTTAATGAGATTAGTAATTGCATCTAACATCATTGGAATATGATTACTAAAACCGGGAGTGTGTGATGGGCACAGGCTTGAGCACTCTCGAATATTCTTTACATTAATTATGTACGAAAAACTCTCCGTTGTCTAAAAATTCTCGTGAATTTAATATTATTTTGACCCCTGAGGTGGTCACAGATATGCTCATCAAGCTCTTCAAGCCATTAAAAAAATAATGAGTAGGAGCAGAAAATTGTAAACATGAATAATTTTGGGCGGCCATTTTACCATGGACAAACGCGCACGCCCAGTTAAAAATGACGTGAATTGAACATGTTCAATGAAGCACGGAAATCGTTTAATTTAATTGATATTGTACGACACAATTTTCACTTCAATTTTTATCAGATTATTACCCGTGATTTTAACATTGTTTTCCCCCCCGTTTAATAACGCACTTTTCAGTTGCACAAAACATGTGAATATAGACAACTGAAGAAGTAGTATAGTCGTAACACAGAGACGGTCATACATATATCACACTCACGCGTTCAAAAAAATCGATGAGTAATGACATTCTTTTAGTTGCTTGCCAAACCCAGTAATTTAGCCTATTTGTAATGCGAAGTCGAAAGCCGCCATTTTCGACGGACCGTTTGAAGTCAACTCGTGTCCTCATTCAGCCGTCGAAACTCACGACGGTTCCCCAAGTCAGAGCCATGGTATGTACTCTTATTGATGGTACTCAAATGTAGTTACACCTGCGTTCATTCGTGGAACTTTTTATTAACGAAGAGTTTAAGTGTGCATCCTTTCTTCTCTCGATTCCGTTGTTCCCTTTCAACTAAGGATAAAATTGGAATGAATATCAATCGACATGAACGATATGAATGAAAAAAATTGCACCCTGCAGTCGTGAAGTAATGTTCAAGCGTCCAGTTCACAGGGTGGGAGTAGAACGGACAGAGCAAGCAGGCAACTAAGCAAGCAATAACTGTTGTAGCATACCTATGCATAAGAGGATTTGTATATCTAATTATAGTATAATATTTAAAATATTAGAATATTGAATATTAAACATTATATTAGATCTCTGTATTATCTGTAACGTTAAAATATTAGTCTGGAACAACTATAATGGTTTGATGGTTTGTCTATAATGGTTTGTCTGCCAAACCTTTTTCACAATTTCATGGGCATACATATGTTTATATTTATAATATTCCATTAAATAATTTTTTTAAGATTAGGATTTTATTATAATGGATTTACGATTTTATATATGGGATCCACACCTGATGCTCTACACCAAGAAAATATGAATAAAAATGAAGCCTGTGTGAAAGATCAGCTCATCGCACGGTTTCAGTTGTTGAAGAAATCAGAAATTTTTACAATTTCTTATAATTCCCAGTCTAATAAAATGATTTACATGCGCTACCAAATTTCATTCAATTCTGTCATTTCAGAAGGGTTCGTCAATTTTGCTAGCATTTCAATCGTATGAAACGGCGTTAGTTTGAGCGAATTCAAAACAGGTCATTCATACTTCTAAATTTGCAGCTGTTGAGAGTCTACAACAAAATTTTTTCAGGAAATATTCTGAACTTTAGGAATTATTTACACCACCAGAAAGGAGATTTATGAAAATTGAGTTTCAATGATATTGTACAGGTCAACATCGGGGAAGAAAACTAATTACTTCTTGCTTCTGGCCTGCTCCTCAGCCCTAGTTTTTTGTTATCAAGTCCACCAAATAAATCAAAATCGAAGTGTGCGATTTTACAACCATGAGCGCATGCAATTGTGTCGGGACACTTTGCTGAAATATGAGCTCAGATATTTGAGAAATGAACCGGACACACACGACATCCAACGAAATCCAGCTTTCCGTTGACATGCTTCCATAATTACTGACACCTTTCAGCGCTTGTGCTCGTGTAATCGATGACGCACAGGTAAAGCCCTTTTACTCCTCGCATTTTTATGAAATTAGACGTCTGATAATCAACTTAAATACGAAGAAAATTTAATTCAATCTGCGAGTCGTCATGACGTAAGCAGCTCATCTCTGTCTGACCGCATTGATCTCACGCCGAATGTACCGCATGTTGTACCGCTACATCGCCACGGAAAACACTACATGACGACAGGACCAGCTGTTGTTCTCGTGACGAGGCAACACGGCGGGAGCTCTGTCTGAATAATGGAAAATTCACCATGCGTGCAAAATATTTCGATCGCGATTACTTTCTAGGGCAAAACACGTCAATCACGCTGCAGCCTGGGGAAGGTTCCAATAAATTCCCGGTGGTCGACCGCCCTGTAAAGCTGAGGCTGCCACCGAGAGGTGGTGCTGCTCTCAAGACCATTCGATTTGGTGGTCTGGCCAGCAGCTCATTCCATTGAATTAAGACCAGCTCGTGCGCTTCGTGGAACTTTACATCTTTACGTCCGCAACAAGGATGCGTCGCGGGAACCTGCACACGGTTAGCAGCGATTCTAATGCCTTCATTAGCGTGACACAAGAGAAGATTCTGGAAGAGAATGAGTAAAAATGCATTCGAGCATCTGGTTATGGTATCGTCATATACCAGCCTTAAATTGTACGAATAAAAACTAGTTCTAATTGTTCCCAGATATTGATAACTTGAATCAAGCTACATTTTAGTTCAATTGCCGATACTAATTTTCATGTGAACGAATTGAGGCCCGCATTAGATGATGTCGCATATCTTGAGTATGTAGCATGCAAACTTTGTATGAACTCATTGTAATAAATTTGTTTTAACGTATTGTGAATATTCCAAACCTAATATACATATAAACTCGTTCACAGTACAGGTTGTGGCAACAAAACTTGCTACAGAACACGGGGCCAATACAGGTCTCTGTCTGCTGACTTCCTGCGAGAAGATGGGACAACCGATCTAGTAAATGGGAAATTGCTCATAAAATACGTACGTATCGGAAAAGATATTTCAAAAGTCCAGAGAGCGATATATGTCCCAGAAACGAGTTCTGCTACATCAAAACAGACAGTTATAGGTTCAGCAACTGTTCGCGACACTCTTCTGCGATCTATTGCACAATTTAGGAGAGCAATTGCGCCCAGTTGACCCTCTACTGCTGATGAAATCATTTTTTCTAGTTATTTTTACCGATTTTTCCCGTTTTTTTCCAGATCTTTTCCAATTTTTTATGGAATAAAACTATTGTTGTAGAGCTATAAAGTAAATATTCATTCACGATTATTTTACCTCCATTGTCGTGACTGTCAACTTGAACATAATCATCCCAGTACACGAAAACTAACATGTCTGTTGAGACACCAGTGTGTCAATGCTATAATTTTTGCAATTTACATAAAAATACTATTTTTTGCTTAATCTGTTTCCATACGGGTGATGGAGCTGAAACATGTATTTTTACCCGTCTTTATCAATGTCATGAAAGCCGACACGAAAGGGTTTAATAACTTCAAAGACAAGCACATCATACGAAAAGTAGCTAGATAGCACAACATGAAAGAAAAAGTTTCCGAATGACACCAAAGATGCAGTAGGTCTACAACACAAAAGATAGGTACATAACGCAAAAGGTGGCACACAACTTCAATAGGAAGGCACACAGACAAAATGCAGACATATAACAAATCAGAATACAATAAAAAACCCACAACTCAACAGCAGCGACTCCAGCATGTCACACACTGACACCGACACTGAAATGTGTGCTTTGAATATTAGCTCTGTGCGTAGTCTGCTACCGCGAAGCAGGCAATGCTTCACGTCGCCATGATGCGCAATACTGCTGCAGTGCACGAAGTGCTTTACGTCACCGTGAGTACAATACTGCCACGGTGCACGCAATGCTTCATGCCACCATGAGTACAATACTGCCATGGTGCACGCAATGCTTCATGCCACCGTGAGTACAATTCTGCCATGGTGCACGCAATGCTTCATGTCACCGTGAGTACAATACTGCCATGGTGCAATGAACTATCTCTTCAAGGATAACGAAGCTTATCACACCCGCACGCCTTTCGTCAGAGAACAATACAACAAAGCTTTTGTTCTTTATTTTCTAATAGAATGACAGTATTAAATTTCAGACAATACACCTTTTTTTGACCGTAATACCACGGAGGGCTTTCTGGTGAAAAGAACGGACAGTAAGTGCATTATTACTCGATGATGTTTGAACACCACGCGAGGCTTCTGAGCTAATTAATCTAGGGTAGAATTTTCACGAATGATGCTGCCCATTATTTCGATCAAGAAGCTGAATTCTTCATTCCTTTCTAAAATTATTGACAAGTACGTGGGAACAGAATATTTATTATTTTAAACTAATGTAAATTAATCAATTCGAGCGAACCGTTAAGCTCTGGACGATATTTTTACTTAAATCCAAATGAGGAGTGTTGCCTCCGCTGGCTGGTGACACGGGAGATTTGATATGAAGTTGAAGGACATTAATTACGGGCGTTTTACTGGGAATGAGAGCCTCAATATTGGCTCTTCTAAGCTCCTTTGTTCATTTTGAAACCTGCCCGCAGACTTGGGTCAGAAACAAAGGATTGAGAGGCCCACACAGTTGTACATTTACTGCGATCACCTACACAAGAAGGAGAACAATTAACAGTGAATAATTTTAAAACTTAGAATTACAAAGAAAAACTAACGCACACTCCACACAATTATTCAAATTTCGTAAGTTGTAATTAAGTGAAGCAAAACAGTTAAAGAATAATAATTTTAAATTGTAGCAATCCTTGTGGAAATCACTTTGCAGCACACTGCACGCTCACGAACAGAGGGTAGTAATAACTAACTAAAATGTTGCCACTTAGACTGCTGTCGGGCTGTAAAAATTGAAAATTCACATTCGTGCAGCAACAAGTGGAACAGAAGAGTCATTTACGATAGTTTTTTTCTGATTTATGAGCATCAGCGCCCTAATTTTTTGGTTTTCTAACACTTCTATCCGAGAAATGATCGCAGCTTAGCAGATCCAGTTCCATGACTAAAGACATTCTATAAAAGCATACCTGCTACTTTAGAAAATTTGACTGTTCAAAAACATTTTCAATTTAACAAACTTGAAATAGATAAACTGGCCAGTCGTCAAATATTATAAACACTGAACAAAACGTGACGTACTTCGACGGTAAAAACATCTCCGCCATGCGTCGCAACTATTTGTCACCTATGGTGGTGGAGTAAAAATGTAATCAGTCGAGCATCTGCCGATATGAGAGTTGTATGAAAAAATTCTGTTCCCAGCAGAGAGCCCTTTTGACCAACCTGTTCGACATGCAAACAAGCGAGATCACAGGAGCTCGCCTCTATGGAGGGTACATGTCTAGACGAACCCACCTTGTGGGTGTTTCAAAGGCCAGTGTGTCAAAGGTCATGACACACACCTGCAGGGGAAAAGCATCCTCTGCCCAGCTGATTGGTGAGAGAAAGTTAAAATTGACCGACCGTAATCAAAGAGGGGCGAAAAAGAAAGAGACATGAGAACACAAGAATACACTGTGACTAATCTCTGAAATGTACATCCATTCCCAGAGCCCAGAATCCAACTTGTTCAATGAGAGTTGTATATTGTCAACATTAAAGAAAAGGTAAATATTTAACTGAGTACTCATCCAAATGTTGTCAGGGTGCCGGGGAATGCTACGAGGGGCCAACAGCGATGCCAAGACCACCAAAACTAACGAATTATCGTTTGCACATTTCAGACCATTGGCGTGTGTTCGTCTGACCAACAGCGGCGGAGGCCTCTCAAGTTGACTTTAGATTTCTGCCGTGAAGCCTGGAAGGGGCTCTATGACGATGCGGGGCGCATCATCTTAATGTAGCATCACAGGCGAACATTATCGTAGCATTCCCGCATGTCACTTTCACCCTAAGCTTCGAACTCTGTTTGTACGCTAAGATGACAACGTACCTGTTAACACCGTTCACCATCCTCAAACGCAGTTAATGATCAGGTGGAACTCCTCATGCACTCAAGAACATGATGAGGGGAGCACCTCACGATGGAACTCCTCAAAAACTCCGTGCCCGATGAACTCCTCCACGCACTCTACTTGAACTCGTCACTTCTCAGCAGGAGGCACGGCTGCGCATTCCCTTGAACTTTGCGCACGACCTTTATTTGTCCTTATTTGGACAATCAACTATTCTGCATAAATGCAAATCCTCATTAGAGTTAGCAACGCTGACTGCCAGAGTAAGCTACAGCCACGGAGGATCCTTCAGCCTACATAATCCGGCAGTCATGTTGCCAACTCTTATAAGAAATAAACCTGTACAACATGATAGTGGATTGCATTGCACAAATTAGCGCTAAAGTAAGCTATTTATCTGACCTAGCTTAGCCTAACCAAACCGACCGTACTGACCATGAAAGCTTAGGACATCAACTAACCTAGTGCTTATAGGTAACAAACATGTACCAATATTTTTGTGAGTAGTGTTGATTACAGAGTGACACTCATGACCAGTCAATCCTTCCTCTCCTGAGATGGCGTGAGGTGATGAATAGCATCTCATTCAGACTGTTAAACCTATCGTCAGAAGTCATTCGCTCTGAACCACCGGGTCACATGCTCTATGAGTAATGTACTTGTGAGATGCATGATTTCCACAGATCCCAATTCATGACCCCACTTGACTCTAGTTAGCTGCTTGACTTGAAGACCATGCAGTCTAGTAACTACTAAAATTAATTAATAAATCAATAACGTACAAAAACCTTTCTACAGGAAAAGGGATCTGCTAAAATTGATGTGAAGCACACCGGAATGGATCATCAAGACTAATATATATATGCCACATCACGTCTTAATGGGTCAAAAAAGGGAAGAAAGCCAGTGACGACTATTCAAAATACGAGGCTACTATGATGCCGTTCTGGAGTAATACTATTCTGTTATAATGTTGTGCCATACTTTCCTCTTTTTATTATAATTTTTCAGGAGATTCAAAAACCTAGGAGTGATGGTTCTGACGAAAATAAACACTCTACAACGGGGAATTTCATGGCCTCCATCAGCAATATCAGGAAATCAGCTGCGCATGCCCTTCCTTGTATAGAAAGTAATTGTATAGAAAGTCCTTGTATAGAATGGCCTTGCTTAAGACTTGCACCAGACTGGTGTGGCGACTTAGCCTCAGTGTGAGAGGATAATGTCATGTCACGCCACCGTCTCTAAAGAACGTATAATTTAAACTTGGTCGATCGTACTTGGCCTCGTGTTGAACAGTTGATCACGCTCAAGAGCAGAATATTGCGCGACTCCACTGTTCAATCTTTCCGATAAGTATACTAGGCAAGATATTCATTACTTGTGAAAACAATTTTGATTCTCTTTGTCAACTTAATATATCACAGCGAAAATATAACATTAGTCAATGGTCTGTGTTCGGACGAGTGAGATTTAGTTGTAGAAAGAAGTGCAATGTTTTCAAGTACTGCCTTTTACTCTGCTTTCGATAAATTTTTTTGATGAGTTCAGGTTAATTTTAGAAGTAGATAAATGATTTGAATTTAATAAATAGGCCAGAAGAAATGAATTTAGCCTCTTTGGAAGCTCACAGCATTCCTTATGACTCACTTAATCTAGTTTAAAAATGTTTTCATTCTTTTATAGGCACTCATATTGACTATTCCTGATGGTGGGACCCCAGTTTCTGATGGTGGGACTCCAGTTTCTGATGGCGGGACCTCAGTTTCTGATGGTGGGACCCCAGTTTCTAGGGATGGGGTCCCACTTTCTGTTTATAGAACCTCAGTATCTGATATCGAATACCAGTCCCAGCGTTCCTATGTTTACGCAAGTTTGATCCCAGCTTCTCATTTGCATTGAACTCGACATTTCTTCTTTTTATCGCGTAAAAATAATCCTCAAGAAGCGTGTTTACAGTGTTGAATCACAAGTTTTGTAAATGGGTCATATATTAGATATTATCATCGCTGTATTTCATTTGCATTAAATATTTACAGTGATTTGAAATGAAGGTTAAAATATTTGCCATCAACACATAATATCAATTTCATGCAAATTTTCAGTGGTTGTCGCGATAACTTTTTTTTCAACTTGCAATAACGATAGAACGATAATTTTTCCCCAACCTGCGATAAACAATGAACGATAAAAAAATTTCAAAACCAACCTGCGGTGAGCGATAAACGGTAAAACGATAGTGATAATTTTTTTTTACTTGCGATAACAAAAGCGACAAATGATAAGTGCCTTTATTTAGTTGAAATATTAACAACAGCATACAAACTATTTTTCCACAGAGAAAATTAATTAATTTAAACGAAAACTGTTACTGCAACCAGTCTATGGCCTACAAGTGAGGTTTTTCAGGTCTGAAAACGTCAGGCGGGCTGTTGTGACTATTGCCGCCTTGCAAATTTTTTAATTCATACAAAAGTCGTCTTTGAATTTATCGTTTATTGTTCCTCATTTTTTGGGACTAGCGATAAGTGAATAAGCGATTATTTTAGAAAACTTTGCGATAACCGATAAAAGATAAAAGGTTTGACCTCAGCGATAATGATCATTTATCGTTTATCGCTCATTTTATCGCACACGGCAACCACTGCAAATTTTACAAGTCGCAAGTCATCTCCCACAAGGTTGCACAAAGATCAATGTGATCAAATCATTCCTCATGAAATAAAACTTTGTTACATAATTGCTCTGAAAAGAACACCTTTGAATGCAGCCGATAATTCGAACGTATTTATCATGCGTAGTGTAGATCGAGATTATTTGATTTCGCGAGTCTTTACTTCATCTTTACTTAACCCAGAGCGCTGTGAGAGATCTACAGTAACTTCATACTTTCTTAACTCTGAGAACTTTGAGAGATCTTATAATGATCCTACATAGCTGCTAGTACTTTAATCGTATTCATAAGTCATTTATTTCCGATGACGTATCTTTCAGTATATTTCTGATGTTACTCTGTCATTAATATTTTCTGATGACATTTCTTTCTGATAATTAAAGGGTAAATAATTGCAAGGGATTAAATAAACAGGCTTCCAAATTAGTTATTTAATATTAAAATGATGACTTGAAATAATGACGTCTTCTGATTCAAATTAGTCAACACAATCGATGGACATGAATTTATTTATAATAAGCTCATATCGAGGTGAAGCCTCGTTACTGGGTCAGTCAGCGAAACAGATTATGTAATACATTAAATGAATTTACGTACACATCTTAAGTACAGAATAATGCTTCGCACACTGAAGGCGAATTCCAACTAGCCTAGACGTAAAATAACAAGATATGAATGATAATAGTGGATGACATGTAGGGTAAATACTTAGCTGGACTCAAATTCCAGATCGGTGATTAACTAGTTAAGTCATTATGTGACTGCAATGAATATAACTGCCAGTGCCATCGCTTGCCCAGAGGGCGGAGCGAGGCGTCTACACGTCCTGCACTTTGTATCGCTGTCGAGCTAATGATGTCTCGCAGCCTCCCAGACGGGGCCGCTTCGGCGTTGCGCCTGAGAACAAACACGTTCTCATTTACGATAGTTTACATTAATAATTTTCCGGGTATATGTCTAGATTTTGTTGAGGTACGCAATTTTTAATCATTTTGAGGAAAAAGTGCGGCTACTCCCCGCCTCATAGATCGACTAGTTTTTGCATAAATAATGAAGACGAAGATAAAGTATCAAATTTATGAAAATGACATTAAACTGCAGCTCATTGTACAGTAATCGAACAGTAAAAAACGAAGCGTTAAAATTTTAAAAGCCTAAACTCGAGTCTGAACAGTGTTTGGGTTTCAAGTGTTTGAATTTCAATCAATAAATTAATATTCATTGAATTTCTCCCTACGAATTCCACATGCATAGAACATGTCGTGTTGCATTGTCTGAGTCGCGTATTCACGATGAGAGCCTGCTGCTCAATGGCTACGAGCGAGCGAACAATATTTACGAGCGAGATATCCTCATCAGCGCCTGAAAGAGCAAACGAACCCTCGTTAGCGAGACCAGTATTATATACAAGTAGCGCTAAAATTCTTAGCAGCCAATAATCAATAGCAAGAGCCTTAGTTCTGGGTTTGGAAAATGCTACAGCATGACGTGGCCACACGAGTTGCCGATTCAAGTGCCACACTATATCTAGTCACTCAAACTAAACGGCGTACTTGCGGCTTTGAAGTGAAGAAATGGCTTTTTGCCGTGCTAAAATATTTGAAAATGTTATAAACATTTTTAGTTTTTAAATTGTCTCCATTTCAATGTAACAAAGGCCTCCAGACTCAGAAGCAAATCATGCGATAGAACAGAGGAAGGAATGCTATTCGTTTTGAATGCCCTAGAAATGTTCCCGTCACCTGTTCAAATCGGACACCTGCACAAGCCAAAGCCGAAATACTGTTATTATTGTTCTTTTGTAATTGGGAAGTATTCTATTATACAAGAAAAAGAGTACAGGCTTCGAATCAGGTTGAAACAAAAGTAGTGTGACTGCATTTGTCAGTGCAGGCAGTTAGCACTCTACGCAATTCGTTGTATGAAGAGAGGCACTTTAGTAGACGACATTTTCTTTCAGAGTCACACACGAGAAACCTGGTAGCAGTATATTGCATGGCAGCAGGTATTTTTGAGATTAAAGGCTGACAAGTTGTGTGTTAACATTTTTACGTTCGCGCTTGATACATAGAAAGTTTTTGAAAATTGGATTTGGTATCAATTGATTTGTGTGTTTTCTGGATGGAAACGTAAATCAAACCGCCATGAGCCGTGAGCTTCATGCGGGTTGTGAGCCGTGCAGTATTGACCAGGGTCTGCGCACACCTTTATCATGAGCATTCATTGTGCTCAATGTTCACCATGTTTAATTATATAATATGAAAAAAAAGCCCCTGAAACGTGCTTGTCACGGAACTTTGGTCTTTATCTTAAGAGAATAAAAAAGACCGGTAGAGGAAGAGAGATTATTTAAACCTCCAGGAAAGAGATATAAACAGCGAAGAAGAATGAGAAATGGTACGTAAATGAAGAAAAAACACACTTAAATGGTGTGACTAATATGGGGAAATAACGACGATGTATCAAAGATTGACAATATTTATACGAAAAGAAACACATGAAAAAATTGGCCCATAGGCAAAATCGAAAAAAGACTAGCATAAAATGACCGCGCCAACATTACCGCATCGTTTCTGGGTCACTGCACACAAACCTCACGGATCGAACAGCTAGGCAAATATTAGCATCTAGCGAAATCGAAGGCAACATTACCATTGATTGACATCATTAAACAAAGTTGGTGGTTTCAATGCACTGAATTAAATTATTGAACAATAATAATTTGGTTTCATAGGGTTTCTCATTATTCCGTTGCAAGACGACTTGAGTCGCGAGATAACTCTACCGTATACAGCAACGCGACACAATTCCACAAATCTCAGCGCAATTATACATCACATATGTGTTACATTGATATCCATTTACTCCCAGTTATAGCAATTTCGAAGTTCAAAGCCAGAAACTGTGTGCGCCGTTCCAATTCCATTTTAATTCTTTATCCTTTACGCTGGCAGGTGATGGTGATTGACATGATTGCCGCGCAGCTTACCTAATTTGCGTAATGATGGTACCTGTGAACTGGATATTGAATTTTTATCACTGAGGCCAGTGCGTGCCTGGAACTCAAGCTGTACGGGTTTGCTGCGGTGGTACGCAGCCTGGCCAATAGCCTTGTTTTGCGGTCATGGTCCTGCGGGCGCGCCCCGTCACGTTCATGAAGACTGTGTCCGCTGACGCTGTGTTCGTAATATCTTCTGCACCCACCTCCGAGGATATTTTATATCGCACCCATATTTTGTTCTCGTACGCTGAACTGCGCGTAACCGTTCAACCTAAGTTTCAAAAGCTTTTTAGATGACGCTGTATGTTGCACCTTGCTGGTCGTTTCGGAAAACATACTACCGCTATACGCAAGCATGAGCTCGGCCATTCCTGTTTTCTCAGATACCTGAGCTCTCTGCAGCATGCTGTTTGTCCTCATCTACCTCTCTTGTACGTCGCGCTTTTTGCGAAGAGCAGTGGCTTGCCTGTGCGGTCATTACTTTCACCGATAGGTTGTTATGGGACCCACAAGATGAACTGCCCTACTAATGTTATCCAACAGCAACACGAGCGAACTGCACCTGCTCCCAACATGAGCAAAATATTACTTATATAGCTCACCACGCTCCCCTGTGCAGAAAGTAAAATTTCACAAGTTGGTCAAAATACTACGAGTTTTCAAACGATGAGCGAATACAGCAGCGATGTGAGTTAGACTTCGCTTTCATTTATGAGCTTTCACACCGAGTGAGCCAGGACCGTGATCAAGGCTTTGAATTGAAGAGATCATTCAATCACTGGATCATGAAACTGACACAGTTCTTGCATTACTGAGCTGTAATACCTATTGCATCAGAAAATATTAAGATAAATGCTGATTAGCATTTCACAGAATGACCAAGCAGTCTTACTAGAGTTCAGAGAAGGCACGAAATTCCATGCTTCAATCAATTGACTAAGGAGAATCTAAAAGTGTAAGTCTGTTGATGCCTTGCGTGCTGTGGAAGGTTACTGGGCGTGGAATTTGTACTATTTTCGACTAGAAGCATTTATTCTTGAATGAAACTGAATTTATAGTGCGTCACACTGTTGCTGTTTTTACATTTTGCCTTTAACATGTAGGGAATATGGATGCATCTTAGAACACATGTGTGCGTGGAATGGTGATAAATATTTTTAGAAGAAAATCCAAATTATACCAAATATATGGAAAATAGGCCACGAAAATAATACAAGGAAATACTATGCACAACATCTTATGGCAGTTATGGAAAATTCATCTATTTAAAAAATTAGAGAATCAACTTGCTAATTAAGGAGTTCATAATTGCTCATCTATGTAGTGACTCGTGAGGTGCTCGCTCTTCTTAATGCCATAAATTTTGAAAGTTAAGCAGCCGCAAGTTCATGCAGCTAATTTCAACTTTAAGACCACTCCCACTAATCATTCATGTGTTTTGCTAATTGCGTGATATAAATCTTCGTTTCATATAATATCCGATCCGCTTGTTATTACCAACTATGACGCGAAAATTTATTACAGTATTTAAATGATTAGCATGTACTTTGTCATGCCGGCGCACTATTATTGGCACTGACCTCAGAAGATGGTGAACGACCTTAGCTAACTCGTGCAGATGGGTTTGCCTCAATCAAACTACAGTATTTCCATGATGCAATTACATTTTGAAGCCTGAAGTTCCTCTAGCAACTGCACACACTTGCCACTCGATACAGTCGCAGGAGACTCAACACTTGACTTTAAAAACGACACACAAATTTATGGAAATACGAGCGGGGGGAAGAAGAGAGTTAGGGGAGCAGTACCTCCACACACCTGCGCACTCGAGAGTTATGAAGACGTCCCCTCGATAACAGCGACAGTGACGTGAGCTGCGATAGGAGCCTTCAATTTGTGACAACTTCATGCCTGCAAGTCTAGGAAACTATGTTGTAAGTATGCCGTCAGACGAGCACCATTCTGTCGAAATTAGAACCAGCACTAACCGACCGAAAAATATTGATCAACGTAAATTTCAAATACTTCGGAATCCTATGTTTCAATTCAGACCGAATCGGAATACAAGAGTAATGCTAGCGTTGACATTATACTTTATCAACAGCCTATAGTTTTATAAACATTCGTATGAAATTACAGGGCTGGTATAAAACTCTAGCGCATTAGTATTTTACTTCACAGAAATAATGAAAAGAGAAAGTTGATGAAAGTAGTGGGAAAAGAACCTAGCGCATTTTCAAGCTCTACTTCAAGAACACATGTCTGAGACTTACTTGAACTTGTCAGTTGATGCATTAATGCGTCAATTAAGATTACATCCATTATTACGCATGTTTTAAAACGCCGGATCTCCTAAGAACGGTTCGTCAAATTTTTTGAATCAGGATATTTGAATGATATAACCTTTAAAGAAAAAGACATGTTCATTTGTGTTGCTACAACTAGGACCTCCGTATTGCCAGAACTAGTTGTTAAATATATCCAACAGCTCTAATTGGCCCGCTTGTGAAGAACTGCAGGCAAAATGTACTTTGTCCTCCTGTGTTGCTCGTTAACGTTGCACGTTTTACGCCGGGCACGTTTGTGGTCCGAGGTAATACGTTTATGACGGATGTTAGTGTTGAAGCGTCGCACGGGAACGAGTGATTACGTTGTGTGATACATCCGTATACTTCACTGGGGAATACAGTGAATGTACCTGAAGGTGCCTTTACCACAGCTTGCATGACACACGCGCATGGCAACATGTTCCGGATCCTTACATCGTATATTACGGCATCGATTTTTTTGTTCTTCGCATTTTCTAAATCGTTAAAGGTTCACAGAAATAAATTGTACTTTTTTGTCTCAGAAAGAGACTTTTATACCCCAGAACAAATCTGCAGGACCATCTACACGTGTGTATTGTCAAATAAGTATTCGCAACGGTACGAACAGGTGTATTTTTCTGCCTGTTCATCATTCTGGCAGCAGCAACACAGAATTTGCCCATATTGTCAGTGTTTCCACGAGGTGTGCAGATCGTCATTAGAGCGCGTACAGCAAGAGCACTTCAGTCCCACCTCGCACGCACCTGTGAATGAATCATTAGAGTATGCAAATTTATGTAAAAATTGCTCCTTAAAATAAAGCATGCGAGTCACATTACAAGAATGTCAGGCATAGCTCACTGAAATCTTCCTATTAACGAATGCATTTCGACAGTGTGAACTGATAGCGTAATTGGGCTGTAAATTAAAAAAAATCATAATTTTAATGCGATAACTTTTTGTCTGTGTTGAATGTCACAAGTTGTTATGATGAATGTCCGAGATCTGATAGATTTTTCCGGATTTCGGAAACAAAGAAAACAAATACAAAATTCACACAAGTATTCTCTAGTATTCTTTGTCCAGTTCTCCAAACGCATTAGCGATCCATATAGTTGAATGAAAATATAAATAATTCAGAGAATGATCATTGCACCAATGGACCTTTTCAGAACTTAAATAACCGTAACGAATTTTCTACTGTTGGAAATGAATGCATCATTGAAATGTGCAGGTGCCAGCTGTACAATGAAGACTGTATTGCAAGGTGCAGGTGCCAGCTGTACAATGAAGACTGTATTGCAAGGTGCAGGTGCCAGCTGTACAATGAACGCTGTGTTGTAACGCTCAGATGCTGGCTGTACAATGAACACGTTGTTGTAACGCTCAGATGCTGGCTGTACAATGAACACGTTGTTGTAACGCTCAGATGCTAGCTGTACAATGAACACGTTGTTGTAACGCTCAGATGCTAGCTGTGCTGTACAATGAACACGTTGTTGTAACGCTCAGGTGTCAGCTGTACAATGAACGCTGTGTTGCAACGCTCAGATGCTGGCTGTACAATGAACGCTGTGTTGTAACGCTCAGATGCTAGCTGTACAATGAACGCTGTGTTGCAACGCTCAGGTGCCAGCTGTACAATGAACACGTTGTTGTAAACATCAGATGCTGGCTGTACAATGATCACGTTGTTGTAACGCTCAGATGCTAGCTGTGCTGTACAATGAACACGTTGTTGATCGATCTGTATCAGTCGTTCGTTCCAATATCTTTTTTTAGATACATCAAAGTGTTTTTCATTATTTTCTGCCATTACTATCATTTTTTGAAAGTATCGTAATCATTTTTATTAATTTCCCTTTAATATTTCATTTTAAGCGCTTACATTTGCCGCGTGCACGCACGCAAGTTGTTAGTGAATATTTTTCATAAAATGACAAAATCTCCCCTGTGATGTGCATTCAACATAAATGAAATTCCGACAATTGTTTTCCAATTACTTGAATCTGTGAAAATAGTAGAGAGCATTGAGGCAAGTTCAGCAAACGGTCTCGGTTTTAAAAATGCATAGAACAATCAAATTTGGCTTTCCATGTCGGTGGAAGCTGTGTATTTTGATGAGGATAATTGGCAGAGCAGCCGTGCATGAACAGCGTGACTGAAGCGAGCACTGCAGCTCGCCATGAAAGTTCTGACTTTGAGCGAAATTACTTCCACGTTTTGGAAGGACCAACTGATTTGAAACTTTTGGAAAATTATGACGTTAGAAAAAAAGTCCAGTCTCCATTTGCATACAAGAATTCAACAGGAGTGCATTACAGCATAAATTAAATTTGGTTGAGGAAAAGCTACGCTGTTTGCATTTGTGAATTTTTGCGATTTCATGAAACCCGTTTTGTATTATTGAATTTGAGCGATGTCGTGAAACTCGTGTTTGCGCACCGCCCTACCAGCACCAAGGGCAGAGTTATGCAGTAGACAACTGCAATTAATGCGGGCACGCGATCCTGAGGAGAATGCGCCTCACATTCTTCTACAAGAGAAACGCTCAATTTCTGCATAACATTCAGCAGACATATTGGATTTGTAGTGAATAAGACCTTCGGATGAAAACATCACACTTGAGATGATCAGTTCCACCCTAGCAAAACTGTTCATAAAATTTTGCGCCTTCTCCTATTCACCGTATTCATTTAGTGAGAAAAAATTATATTTGCTAAGATTTTAGCGAAAACTCTAGTCGGTAACTTATCGTGGTCAAAACTGACTCAATTTTTCGTCACAAGAATCAATGAGCTACGACTACTTCCTCTGAATCGACAAGTGATTTAAAAATAAAACACATGGCGTTCATTGGAAATAACCGAACAATCAGCTATGTACTCAGATGCTGGTGTATTCCACAAAGTGAAATACCAATGATGCAAAACATAAGAGAAAATGATTGAGTTAGTAACATTTTTCTAGGTTGCATTGATAAAAAAAACGGGGCCACAGGCTCCAAAAACCAATATAGTGCACTTACTCACTGTATTATACTTCATTCTCCTTTCTCAGATTCTTTGATATCAACTGAAAAACTGTGAATTTTCATCACCGAAGATCCACAAGTTAGTGTCAGAAGCAAAATTTGCACAAAAACATCCATTTGCAATCAAAATCATCAAAAGAGCAACAGCAGCCTTACAAAAAACACACAATTATAACGATAGCCATGCTAATTTTTCGACTAGTGAATTAGGATGTTTGTGTTCTGTTACAGGGCACCCCGTTCAGTCGTCCGCCTCTGACGTTCCAGCGAGACCAGGGACGCCGCAATTTAGCTTCCCTTATCGCTCTAACCTGAACATTTCCATGCGACTGAAGCCCAAATAGTGAGAGGGAATTCAAGTTCACGATTTCAAGTTTACAACGCTATAACACGGCTTGCCCTGTAGTTTTAAAAGCAGGTGTTCAATAGTTCACTAAAATTTTCTAGATAGTTACTGGTGGCTGGGGATAAAATTGTCATCTTCAGTCAATGGTGACGCAGAGAATGTGATTCAGTCAAAGAAGTCATCTCCGTGACGAAAAGTTTATCGGTCTGGGCAACAAAACATGAAGGACAGCTGAAGAAGCGAGCAAATAAAGCCATCCCTACCACTGTTTTAAATTTGTTCAATTTAAAAAAATGCATTTTCACAAGGAATACGTCAGTAAAATCATCACTGAGAACCATTGCTATGGAGAGCTTGAGAGATAACTACTGGTAGTCCTACTAAGTTTCGTATGTCTACGGCATCATTTAGTATATTATTCCACAATCACAGTTTCTTTTAATCTAGAACTTAACTTAAACGTACAATAGATTGATCGAATGTTTACTTAAATTGAGAGATTTAAAAATTGTAATAATTTAGTTTACCATTTTATGTAATGATACAACCGAGACTGCATAGTCGCCAGAGGAATTAAGATTAGATAAATTATATTTATATACGAAATAGATAAACCGATATTCTGTGTGTTACATACTCTCCCGATTTGTCTATAAACAAATTATTTATAGATCAGTCGAACAAAATGTCAGTGCTGGGGCTCGCAGTAAACAAAATGCTTCTTTTTGGAAGGACATGTGACAAATTTATTGCACAATTATGACGTATAATGAGCGACGGAGGAGAATGCACTGCCCAGTTCTATGCTTTTTCTGCGATCCAGACACAAAATTGTTGCATACAAAAGATTATTACACCGCAATATCATAGAAGTAACTGTAAAACTATAGAAGTGATGCTGCAGCAGTGTAAAAGTAGCACTGCAACTTTGCGAAAGCGATACTGCAACTTTATCAATGTGATGCTGCCCCATTATAAAAGGGATGCTACAACATTATAGAAATAATGCTTTAGCGTTATAAGAATGATATTACAACATAATAGAACTATTGCTACAGCATTATAAGGATGATGGTGCACCATTATGAAAGTGATGCTGTACCATTATAGAAATAACGCTACAACATTGTAAAAGTGGTGCTGCACCACTGCAAAAGTGTTGTTGCAATCCGATGGAAGTGAAGGGAATGAGAACAGAGCTGGATGAACACATGTGAAGTTTCGGACGCTCGCAAGCATTTGATGAGCAGCCTGATCGTACGTACTGTTAAATTCTATTTTTGTTTTAAAAACTGGCACAAATTTTGCATAAGGTATATAATGACATGCACACGCAAATTATATTCCGCAAGCTCAATGATCAGACATGAGGGTCATTAAACATGCATTTCTAGAGAGGACAACGACGTCAATTTCCACGCAACTCATTTTATCTTCAGAAATGGACCCGTGGGCAATTTACTTTCACGGGAAAGATAGGGCGTGATCGCAGCTATTTCTTCTACACTTCAATGTTCTAAAAAGATAAACATTCTGACGGTGTCATGATCGGAATTATTGTATCGTCTTTTAATTAATAGAAGACGTTTTAAAATGAACTGGAGAGGTACACTTGATCATCACTCAGAACATAACTGTTGTTTTAACAGCTCATCTTTTGTGACATGTCAGCGTAAAAACACAGCCTCGATTTTAAATGCAATACATGCATCGTCGTAAAAACCCTTATCTTACCGGACAGTTGAGTCGCCAGAGCTTGAAATGCGCCAGGAAACTTTCCCCTCAGACAACCTGGACGGAGCGCACCACACGACACACTACACACCACTAACATCAGAGCAGCACTGAGGCCGCTAGCCAATAGCCGCTCCATGAGTGGCTTAAGCAGTGACCGTGACCTCGAGCCGCCGCATCTAACGCAGGCTCTCTATATTCTGAACATGAGTATAAGAAAAGTTTACGTATTAACAGCCTTTTCTCTTACATCTAGAATGCCTACGATAGTTATAAGCAGTATAAACGGAATGAAATTCGATCTTCCCATCTGTCAGCTGGTCAATCCCTGGAATAATTGAAATAATTAAATTTTGCTGAGCTCACTTTACGATTCGCTGATCAATTTTCTCCGTGGTTCCTGTGGCATCAAAGACTTCTCACTTAGCTCTCTGTGATGCAGCAGTAGAACCCAATCAAACAGTCCATCCCGCAGAAGTCACCTGATATATCGCTGGAGTCCCGGGAAGACGTTTTTCTTCAGTTGCTAGATCACTCAGCCCGGCATATCGTACTTGTATTCCCTCGCCAAAAAACGGGTCCCATTCTGAGAACTCGATTCATCGAGGTTTTCCCTAGCCGAAATAAAAGTCATATTCTAAATGGGTCGACAAAGAACCCCATCCAAGCTGGACGATATCCTGACCGCGTGTAGCCCTGCTACGTTCCGTGCAACTTTCTCCAACATATGCAGCGCTACGAGGGAGGATTGCGTTCGGCCAACAATATTTCCTTCTAAAGCCTCGAAAAGAACAAAACTGCCCTCTCGTGGGAGATGTGTTTTCGTCAATAAAATCCAGCACTTGTGCAACTCTGCGATCTTGTGCCCAATAACACCAATAACCCAGCCCAGCAACGCAAGAAGGCACCCTTCGGATTCCTGCCTTCTCCACCACGCCCTCATCTCGGGGACCCTGCGGGAACTTCACTTCATGAGGGTTACCAGCTGCCCTTTTCACTTCAAAGAATATATTTCAATGTCTTTGTAATTTAAACACGTAGAACCTTATTCATTATATTAACATTAAAATGAGAATTCAGTTTACCAATGATTAATTAAAATTGTGGGCTTTAACACCACTTAACTGTACACCACTATCTTAACGCGTCTTTTCCTTAGCAAATTACGTGTCTTGAGGGTTACGAGCGGCCAGGCAGAGAGGCTAGCGCAGGAGGGGGGCTGAGCGAGATCACAAGGTCCTCCTTTTCTTAGGGTTCGTCGCTTAGGCCAAGATCTGGCATTATTTCGAAACTGCTTATGAAGGTGGAGTGGCTTTTGTCAATGTCGTGGTTCATCACAAAAGGTCAGAACGCTCATTTTGCCCCAATTATACCTATAAACTTAAATTCAAAATGTGATCAGCCTCCTCCCATACGCATTACCAACGCTCAAACGAGCCCCTAAGATAAGTTCTCATAACTACTCTTATATCTAATTAGCTTCTCTCTCAACCGCTTTGTGATATATAGCTGACAGCGTTTATCAGTTTCAGTAGTGATATAAGTGCTCTTTCCTGTTTTAATTCCCTTTGTAAGTTGGGAGGGCTTAAAGTGAGGGGTGGAAATGATGAGATGAAGTCTGTGTGTGATACTGACGATATTGAATTATGCACGTATAAATGATAGTTTTGAAAATATGGCTTTACTGATGAGCTCGACACGCTCACCGGAAGTAATCGTTTGCTCACGATTACCGAAGAGAATCACTTAATGATATTATTTTATAAAAAAATTAAATAGTTATATCAATTTAGTTTGTCTCATTACAGGCTGGTGGCAGCGGATGCCAAATATCCAATAGAAATGATTCATAAAAGAACATAATTCGACCGACCAAAAACTATGTGAAAAACAATATATTTTCATCATAATAACTGGCGCCGAAGTGGAATATCAACCTTAAAAAAGAACCCTAGCGCCTGATGCCAGAGCAGTGAGATTGAAAACATTCCTCCCAAAAGGACCCATTACAATCCGGCTGCTTTTCATAGCAGTCTCTACAAAGGAAATGCTAGTTCTTTATAAATTTTTCAACACCACATTCTATAAGAACATTGAATGTAATGAGTATTCAGCGAAAGCATTTCCCCCATACACATTTTCACCTTCACTACGAGAGAGCCTCTCTCTGACCGTGCGCTGGTGGGTGTTGGTTATGCATGATTTTTACTTGGGTAGTTGGCACAGCCATGTCAGGTCGGGAGTCATTTGATGCTACAGCAGCTCGAATGAAGATGGACCCACTGAACTAAAACTTTTTCTTGTGGCTCTGCAATTTGAGAGCGCAGCGCTATGAGAGGGGTAGGAGGGCGAGAGCTCGAATGCAATGGGCTAATATACCTCATCTCAAAATTCTGCTTTTTACCTGCCTCAGATTCATCAGTTTCTTCAAAATAATTATTAGATCGCTAATGGTATCAAAGAAAATTGTTTTGGCTTTCAAAAGGAAATTTAAAATTTTCGCTGAACCTCATTACTGAGGCTAGATTTAGGCATGGTAACATTGTTCTTGACAGTTTTGGAAGTCCAATCAAGATTTTAGCCATCGTTCCAGCATCCTCCCGCAGCTCGTTTTATGTGGCTTCACAGTAGAAACATCAACGCCAACTCACATCCCGCACCGAGCTGCTTTCTCCACGTGGCGCGATGAGTTGTGCATCACACTTTGGACAAAAATTCACCCCTCCTGTAATTCTATTCCATGTCCAGCCCTCGCATTGCTTTTTCCAGAGTAGGTGCAGCCATTCTGGTGATTATAAGAGGTTAGAGAATAAATTATTCAAGACATTGAACTCTCACGTACTGATTCAATCCCTCTCCTTGGCTTAGAACGCTGAAAAAATTAACAATAAGATTATAGTGATGAACTGTTAGCTAAAGTGGTTTCCTTACCAAAACCGTCCACAAATTGAAGTCAAACAAATTTGTAGAAAAAACTCAGTACACGAAACATCCTACTACAGAAAATCGTTGTAAGGAAAAATATTAATGTTACTCTCCTTTGCATTTACGACCCATATGACTACTAAAACAGCAACTTCATTTCCTGAGTCACAGTTTTGTTTGCATCGTCTCTGCTCACTGCGGTTCTTTCAGGATGCATAATACGTACTTCATTCCTAAACAAAACATACTCGAATAATCTGTACGGCAATGTACAAGGACCAAAACACAAAACAATGCAAAAACACCCATAGCTTAACTCATTGAGTAATTGGCTGTCAATAAATATTTTGACCTAAGACTAAAATTTCAACTACATTACCATCAACCATAATCAACATCCATGTGATATCTGACGAATTGATGACGTATTATATTGGAATGTTACAATGGAAAGCCGTAGACTTTCACAAACGTGAACAATATCTCCGTGAACAGAAACATTATTTCCCCCTGCGCAGGACGATGTTCTCTATTGCGCTTCACACACAACTTATGCTTGTGTTTTAGCGAGCTTTTCCAGAAAGTACTTTAAATTCTATTCGTCAACCAGTACTAATTACTTGAATATGCGAGATGAAGAACTTCACCCCTGCGAATAGAGTTATCGTTGTAAATAGTTCATAGCTGAAGTTACTCGCTGGCGTCCTAATATCGCGAATTTGAAAGTTTAATTTCTTTTTCCATTTAATTAATCAATTTCATTCACCTCAGTGTAAAATTATAACTCTGCGTAAACTCTTTCTTTTCTCTATCGAGTTTATTTTCATTGCTGTCAAAATATTCCAAATTGTACACAATATTCATTTTCAAGAACAAATTATCCGGCACCATATTCAATTCTTTCAGGATTATCGTTTCACTCCAAATTTGTCGCGAACCACAACTTATCATGTGTAACATTTCCCTTTTGTTACTCACTGATCTTTAGCAGTACAGTCTCCTTCCTTAAGTGGAGAGGTCTGATGTTTATTTTGTGCCAAGGGAAACGAATAACTCTTTCATCAGCCTCATTTAACTAAAGAAGAACTAATGTTAAATGTTCCGATATTTCCTTTCTGACTCGGATCAAAAGGTTAACGTAAACCTGCCTCGTGTGTTTGTTCGAGACAAGACTGTTAGAGGATGCGTCTGAAAATTTGTGATATATACAGGGTGTTGGTGGAACTCTTGGTACAAACTTCGGCAACTAGTAGAAAATGCAAATTCAAACACTTTTTCGTCAGCAAAAAAGTATCGAAAAACGCTTAGTTTTTTAATTAATGGGCTTAGCAGTTTTTAATGCTGCGCTTCAAGAACTCACGGCGATCCTAGTTACCCACATGCACTAATTTTCAATAATAACACACGAGGGTAATGAAAAACGTTAAAAAACATGAGGTACTTTTATAAATAATAGAAAGTAACGCATCAAAGTAGGTGTTCAAAATTTCGACCATTAACATCGATACACGCACGACACCTTCGTCGAAGCGAGTTGCGTACGTTGCCAAACATTCCTGGGTTGTCAGCGATATTTCCAGCAGCGACTGCAATTCGAGCGACAAGGTCTTCTTCCGACTCCACAGGTGTCGCATAAATCAGAGATTTCAAGTGCCCCCATAAGAAAAAACATAACGGAGTCAAATCAGGTGATCTCGGTGGCCAGGACACAGCACCACCACGACCAATCCATCGATTTGGAAATTGTTGGTCAAGAAACCGTCGCACATTTAGAGCATAACGTGCCGAAGGTGTTGAAACCAAAGTCGTCTACGAATACCTAATGGCACATTTTCCAATAAACCAGGAAGGACTTCTTCAAGAAAGATTTTGTACACATCTCCAGTAAGACGCTCTGGCAGAATGTATGGACCAATAAGTTGATTGTGCACGATACCTGCCTAAACATTGACAATGTAGCGATGTTGTTGATGACGTTCATGGATGACATGAGGGTTGTTCTGCTGCCATGAGTGAAAGTTATGATAATCAAAAATTCCATCTCGGCTGAAGGTTGCTTCATCCGTAAACAACACACACTCTGCAAAATTGGCATCTTCTACCCCCCGATCTAAAAAGCACTGCGCGAATCGCTCACGAGGACCATAATCAACGAGAAGGAGACACTGGACTCTCTGGAAGTGATACGGATTATAATTATTCTGGTTTAATACATGCCACACGGTACTATGGTCACGAATACCCAAAGATGCTGCTGCGGCACGAGTGCTCGTACGCGGGTTTCGACGGAAATGTTCCAACACTTCTTGCTCTCGATGATAATTTATTGGGCGACCAACGTCTACTCTGTTTACACTAAAACTGCCGGTTTCCGTCAATCTTCGGTGCAATGCAGTGAATAATCGATGATCAGGGACTTCTCGATTAGGGTAACGTTCGTGAAAGATTCTCGCGGCACGTCTTGTATTACCATTAACAGCACCATAAGTGAAATGCATGTCTGCCATTTGTGCATTTGTAAGGCGATACATCTTACCACTTCAGTGCCACGGTGCTAACTGACAAAAGATACACATACTCTTCTCACCAGGGGTCGCTAACGTTGACTAGGAATTTCTAGAAATTTCCTGAATC
>JACJUY010002688.1:83772-96739 GCA_014220935.1 Platorchestia sp. MABIK
CTTTAACTGTATTGACGTATCTGAAGACGGGAACCATGCACAGCCGTTCTATACCGCAAGAATATGTTGGAATGACCGTCGTGTCTCAAACGTCTGAATTTCACAGCGAGAACTGCTTTCCACGTATAAGCAATGGTTATAACGCGTTGATTGCGTATTGGGACATGTGTACTATTAGATAAATTTCTCTTTCACGTACCGGTGTAAATGAAATGTAATTTCATCTGTTTGTAATCTGTTTGTAAACCGGTGTAATTTCATCTGTTTCGTGGCCATCTTAAAACTTAAATGTTATCATAAGAACTTAAATTTTATCGTACAGTTATACTTTTCATATTTCTTAGGAAGGATAGAGATGTATTCGAGCGGTAAAGTCGGTCTCCCAATCCTGCTGCTAGTGACTTAATAAAACCAACCGAAAAAAGTGCGGAAACGCAGTCAGTGTGTCAAGGTCATGATATTCGAGGTCAGTTAACTATTTCATTGATCAGTCTAATGCGTAACTAGGTTAAGTGAATTAGGTTAAACATTATTGAACACCTTAGAATAACGTTGATGGTAGGATGCCCTAGAAGTCGCTGAACTTATTCGGGCCCACAGGTAGCTATACTCAAATTTGACCATTGTACTAGACTTAAGGAACAAAATACCTCTATATCACTTGTGGTAAATAAATTGTTTAAGTTACAGTACATAAGAAATACTGTCGTTAGGAAGAGGCTCCAAAGCTGCTCTGCCGCACGAGCCTCATTGGGACACTCAATTGGAGTAGGTCTTCAGAAGAGAAAACAAATACAGCAAGTAAGCTGTTCTCTATCAAATAAACATCAAAACAAAATCCTCTCTTGACAAAACATATATTGCCTTTAGATATACGATTTAGACTCTTTGCAGAGACAGTGAACGACATGTTAAGACGATCTAGAATTTTCCTCTCGTGTCGAACGTTCGTGAGTAATGTTACAGAGTTTATAATTTTCCTGGCTTGTCTCAACGTTAAATAATTCAAACTGTTATTAGCGCTGCCTCTTGAATAACATCAATCGGAATTTAAAATTTTTCCCAGTGCCTCTTACGGTGGGAACCGAGAGGGAGAAGGTGCAATGTGTCTACTCTGAACTCTATTGCACGAAAGGTTCCATTCTCCTCGTTGGCTCAACAGAACTGAGAGGACTGAGAAAACTTCCATTCTATCAGGAATGCGACTCTGCAGCGCCACACCCACCGAATTGCAATGCAGCTACCAAGATCAAGGCATCTACTAACCAGTGTTTAATAAAATAGTATTCCTTTTAAAATTGCAATAACTTTTTTCACAGACAGGATAAGGAAATAAAACTTGTAATATTGGAAAGAAGAAAAGTTAATTTTTCATTTTTATATTACTTTGCTGGACCTACGATTCAAAATGCCCGCCACGAGCTGCGATACATTTCTCGATGCGGCAAGCGAAATTTCTGATGACGCTCTCAAGAACATCGCTGGTGATTGTGCTTACCACTTCCGGAACTCCTCTCTTGAGGTCTTCTCGAGTTGCTGGATTTGAACGGAGTACGTGGTCTTTGACATGACCCCAAAGGAAGTAATCTAACGGGCAAAGGTCAGGTGATCATTTTGCGCTGTGCGTTCAGAAACTTTTCTTCCAGATCTTCCTTTATTAAGGTTCCTCACAATACACTGTGATTGCAACTTTTGGAAGTTCCTCTGAACCGTTATTTTGTTAGGTTTGAATCGGTATTCCAAGAAGAACTTCCTCTGAGTCCCGACGATGGATCCAATTTTCGCAATTTCTTCGATGATGAACTTGCGTTGAGGAAGAGTCAGTTGTGCTATGTTTACTGAATACAATAATCTTCTCTCCTGCATCCTTGATGTTCATGCTTATTTGGAGGGTATTCCAGGTACGTAAGAAAACAGTGAATTCTGTCCTTTCGGATGTTCTATGTTATAGTCTCCTATTTCATATGTTTAAAAAGTTATTCAAATTTTCAAAGGCATGCATTTTTAGCAATCACCCTGTATACTAACCTCATGAAAAGAGAAACCTGAATAAGAAATTGATATTAATACTTGCAAGCGTTTCGGAATCCATATATTTTATTTTCGACGTTGAAACAAAAAGTTACAGAAAAAATCAAAATCAACCGATGCCATCCGATAATGCTCGTAATAGCCTGCAGAACAGCTACCAACCTGTCATGCAATAAGCCTACCGATCTGTTTTACATCTACGAATTTGTAATTCAGTAACCAGCCAGTAATTCACGTAAAGTTTTTATAGCGCTTCTGAAATCAATAANCTACTCTGTTGTATATCATGAAAAATTAACTGTTTGACCAAAAATTCATTTAAAATTTTCATAAAACTCTTTTGAAATTCTTCTAGAAAAATGTCTAAATTCGCGAGTTGAATTTCGTATTTTTCGTAGGGCAAATCAGCATGAGATTCACTTTAAAATCGCGTTTCACAATTTTAAAGTTAATTCTAGTGAGAAATAAGAGAATTTTTTAAATGTTTATTCTGCTAGTGTTTTTGTCGAAAACGTTAGGAATTTTTCGTCCTTACAATATTTTTTCACCTTTTCATTCAATGTTTTCAAAAGCAATGAAAAAATTTGGCAATTTTATTACTCGGTTATTGATCATGGAAAACTAATATTTGACCAGAAACACATACAAAATTTTCATAAAATTCTTTTAAAATTGTTTTTAAGAGACGGTACAAATCTACCAGTTAAATTTTTGGGTTTACATTGGGCGTATCAATCTGAGATTGACTTCAAAACAGCGTTTTCTAATTCTCAAGTCATTTCTACTGAGAAATCAGAGAATTTCTAACATTTTTATTATGCGAAATTTTTCGTCAAAAATGTGAGGGTTTGAAATACAACTACCGATCTGTAATACATCTACCAACTTGTAGTAAAGCTACCATCTTGTAATACACCTACCAGCCCTCACCAACTCTCACATCATGATGCATTCCATAGTGTCTTTACATTGTCTTTTACTGCCTTAAAGTTTTCAGAGTTTTCTTTATTCTTGAGAAGCCTGATGAGCACATGGGTGAAGGAGTAATTTTGGTAGTTAACCTTACCAGACCTGAGGCCTTAACCTTAGCAGACCTAAGGCCTTAACCTTACCATACCTAACCTTAACCTCACCAGACCTGAGGCCTTGAACTTAATCGTTAAACGTTAAACCACTCAAAGTTGATACCTCGGCATGCCGTGGTTAATTCCATTACATGAGGGCAATCATTTCCGGTGGCTAACGATGAGGTTTGACCACGATTGGTTAATTATTTTTGGTTTGAGACGCATTTTTATCATGTACTAGGCCAAGTATCGAAAATTAAGTATTACAGATTAAGATATTCCCGAAAAATCGGTACGGCGGTCTGGCAGGATTAGTTAATCATGAGTGTTTGTCAGCCGAATTTAAAGGAAGATGTTTCCCTGAAGATTTATTTAGGGCTTTTAATCGAACGTCAGTTTAGTTTGATTAGCATTACAACTTTTAATTTAGCTGTAGAGTTTTCAGTTACTAGCACTGATGTGATCATGCTGAAACGAATAAGGAGCGCATCATTTGCTACTAGAAACAGGCACCGAGTAACTGGTACCTAGAAAAACTAGAGTATGTCATCTTACCTAATATACCCTAGGTGTGTTTATTTATGTATTTGTTTGGTGTCCGCTTCTTCTATCTCTCTGCGACGCTCCTAATGACCGTCTCTGCAAAACGAGTTTCACCAGTGCAAGTACAAAGATATTTTCATCACGGATACTATTGGGGTAGAAATATTTGTTGGTTGTCCACAACTTGAAAATTCTGTCGTGTAAAATATTGAATCCCGTCGTTTTCGACGGGTCGTGTACACTAGTTGATAATAAGAGAAGGTGTGGTGTAGAGTCACAAGAATTGGGGCACGAGAGGCAGCAAGTGAGATTGCAGGGGTGCGAGCAGCGTTTATTATTTGCATATTTGAGCTACGAGAGGGGAGTCACGGGAATAATTGGATTTTAGGGCAAGCGAGGGCCGTGATAGGGTTGTGGACCCTTTGCACCGTCTCTTTAATATCGGCGTGAGATGTGCCAGAAATTGTTATTTTAAAACTTCCGTTGTTGGTAAATGACTCCAACTCTTCCAAGTGATTGGAAATGTATATAAGTTACAGCATGCCCACAAAAAACATAAAAAACTTTCTTTAATGGGCTAGCATTTAGAGGAAAATACGGATAAAAAAGTGTTTCAGACATCGGTAGTTGAAGGAATAAATTGGACAGATTACGATGGTGTTTTAGTTCTCAGAGTACAATTGATAGCTTTGAGAAACGATATGAAACAAATAAATCAAGCAAGCAACCAACATCGGCATCTAAGGAAGCTTTATTTCCAATTCAAGCCTGATTCATATCACCTTGTACATTGGTTTTTCAAACGCCTTATAATTAACAAGACGCCATGACGCTTCCCCCGGTCAAGACCGGTACCCATTTCAGACACCTAGGTAAAGTGGGGTATTGTGCTTCGAATTTTTCTCTTATACCCAACGGAGAAAGTCGCCACCCAGCTCTGGGATTCGAACCTTCGATGCCTTCACGGAAGGGCAGGTCCTTAGACCACACGGCTATGACGAGCAGTGAGAAGCAAATGTAAAATTTGCCAAAATCTCCTATTCCTGAGAGTGTTGAGACCAATACTATTAAGTGTAAATCTAGATGTGAACACGAAAACGCGACTGCGTTTCCATATAAATGTTTTGCACCAGTTTCTGCTAAGGGAATATGTGGAAAATCAAAGGCAGAGTAAGAAAATAATTGCAGAGCTTCGGGAGAATATCTGAGAAATGAAGTATCAGTGAAGAATCTGATCTGTTAAACTGTATAATTTGAAGAGGAGTTGGCCGAGCATATAACAAGCAGCGAAGTCTGCGTGCGAGAAAACGAAGCAGTCAAAAATGCAGTGAATGTAGACGTTTCGGCGGCCCTATTGAAAAAATGCCACCTCTTTTCTGAAGGAAAGGCAAATCTGCACACGACGCTGAAGGTTGCGTTCCAGAAAAAATTAACTCCTACAACTCTTACAACTCTTACAACTCTTACAACTCTTACAACTCTATACAACTCTTACAACTCTATACAACTCTTGCAACTCTTACAACTCTATACAACTCTTACAACTCTATACAACTCTTGCAACTCTTACAACTCTATACAACTCTTACAACTCTTACAACTCTATACAACTCTTGATGCAGGGCTCTGCCACAGGCCACGACGTTGGACTAATAAAAGTGAAGATGGATAAGCTCCAAACTTGGAGGGACGATGACAAACAACAGAGAGATACGGCGATACAAATTTTAAATTATTATGCTGGATCTCCACAGTCCAAATTGCGAAGAACTATTGGTTAAAAGACTGCACTGCTATTGTAGTTCTCTAAGTGTGAAGGTCATCGTTCTTAGAATAAAAACTGATTAAGTGTTTGAGACTTTTTTTTAAGACTTTGTGTCTGAACTCTATAATAGCAAATCATTATAACTAAACAGGCGTCAAAAAAATCAAAACTATATTTAATTTTGGTGTGGAACCTCTTTTTTTTTCTTTATTTGCTAATTCCATTGTTAGGATTAAATTGTTAAAGTTTTATCTGGTCCCACTTCGGGGGCGAACTGAATATAGACTTTTCTTAAGATTAATTCTGTTGAAATGACAAACAGCGCACCATGGCAAATCTGGTTCACTGCGCTAATTTTTACCTCTAAATGATAAGATGCTCATGAGATTGCTAAATAAGGAAAGCTCTCTCTTTCTTTCCCTCGTCCACCCTTCCTCTTTTTTTCCTTCTCTTTGTTCTTTTTGAGAGGTTATATAGTTTCATCTTTTTATGAGCACTGTACATTCGATTTTTCATCTAACAGCGAACAGTTTCATAATAATATCGTAATCTGTTGAGCTGCTCTTTTCAATCAAATTTATTAATTTTCTCACTTTAAGTTATGTAAATGGCGGCTGCCTGGAAATATTAAATGTTCTCTCACTATTGCAGACAATTTTTTGTGTTTTTTCTCCTCTTCAGCAGTAATCACAATCCTTTAAGAAAAAACACTGCCTCCTTCACCAGCACTTGAGAGGGCAAAGTGATGTCGCTTTACTGAAGTAGGAAAACTTCAATGATAGAAAATTAGGACTAATATTAAATTTGAAAGTGAAATGAACGTCTTATTATTTTTTGTATTAATCAAATTCGAGCAAACACACTCTCTTTGTTTCTACTTTGGGCCAAAAGTTGAAGTTACTCACCGAGTCCGTAGAGACTGTGTGGAGTGTTCGATTCGAACTAAAAGTTTTTCAAATGACTATAATTCTCTTCAGATATCTGGTATCATCAGATTATGTACCATCGGAACGTTAGGAAATGAAACAACAAATTATTGCTATAACAACCACAGCAATGTTCAATAACAAAACCCCTGCGAATTTACAGTAACTTTAGTGCGAGAGAAACTCATCCATCAGCACTCGGAAGGGGTAAATCCTGGCCTTTTAGCACTCGGAAAAGACAAAACCTTGCCATTCAGCCCTCGAAAAGAACGAGACCTCTCCCTTCAACTCTCGGTAAGAACAAAACTTCGCCCCTCAGTGTTCGGAAAGAACGAGGCCTCGCCGTTCAACCCTCGGAAAGAACAAAACTTCGCCCCTCAGTGTTCGGAAAGAACTAAGCCTCGCCGTTCAATCCTGGGTAAGAACAAAACCTCGCCCCTCAGTGTTCGGAAAGAACGAGACCTGGCCCTTCAGCCCTCGGAGAAAACAAAACCTCACCCTTCAGCGCTGGGAAAATACGACATCCGCTCCAGTGTGCCTGGAAACACTGAGCTCGCAGCACACAGCTATGTTCCCAAAAGCTATTCGCTTTTGATTTAAATTTCTGCCTCGGCCGTCGCCGGTGCTGGCTGGCGGGATGATGACGAGCGAGCTGGCCCGAATAAAGGAAAAAATAAGCCCAGCAAACGGCCCTCAATATTCAGTCGTCCAAACTCCACGTTATTTGATTTTAAAATAACATTTCGTCTGTACGCAATAAAAGCAGGCAAAATTCATGTAAAAGCATATCAATAAAAGATGTTTTTTTCGGACCCGATTTGCTGTTTTTTCACGAGTCGACAAAACAAATGAGCGACTGTGGGAATTTATTCTGCAGTAACCTTTGGAAACCTACACTTCCGATAAAGCTGAAAAGTTACGCTACTCTCACAAATTTTCCGCATATTTTTGCTTCTTTTTCATACTCCACCTCCTCACCATCCTTGCTCACCTTACTCATCGACCATCACCTTCTCCTACCCTTCACGATGAAATTATATTCAATGGATGAAACGTGACATCTATCGTAAAATACACCGATGGGTTTGTATTCGTTTAATTTTCCATCATGTTTTTAAAATTAATGATGAGTTATCACTAACTCGTGATCAAACTACTATTACGACTATAAAGCAATTTAATTGGTGCGAGAAGACATTTCAAGCTTTGGAATAAGACCAAGCTCAATTACCTATGATCAATACTTAATGAGTAATAAGTATTTGAAAATCCCAACACGTTTCCGTAAAATACCCTGTCTATATTCAGTGCTATGGGCCTCTCATTTGCTACGGGAGTATGTGTGAGTAATTAATTATGTTATTGAAACCATCAAACCACGTTATTTTCGATATTTTATCTAAAGCAACATGACGGAAAGCTTATAAATACTTTAAATACTGCTGAAAAATGCCTTTGAGGTATATGGGTTTTTAATCCTCGCTAAAAACTCTATGGAACAATGGTTAGGAGTATAATATCCCCAAATGCAACAAAACACAAAAAATACATCTTGTGAGCACATTGAAGAACATCCAAACACAATAAATTTCGAGCCACACCATCGCGAATGCCACATTCAAGGGTCAGAGTTACTGACTAACGTTTTCATATTATTTCTTCTCTCCGTATGTACATTTTCTTTTCCCCTCATAGGTACATAGTGAGCTTGAATTTTTCCCCCTCATATGCCTCGTGTCACACCCGTCAGAATAATACCTTGGCCAATTTTCGTGTAGTATCGTAACTGCAAGCACTCAAAAACATGGAAGTGTGATTGCGACATGGAGGTATGATTGCTAGTGTCATCTCATCCAATCTGCGAGCGACGAGCCTCTTAGAAATGGCGTTAAGTGTAGTCATGAGGGGGAGCGAGCAAGACGCAACTCCTCTGGCCAAAAACTTACCATCTTTAGAGTTAACAGATTGGAATGTTTTGCCTAAAAAAAGCTCAAATATCACCATTTTCAAATACAATCTACCCAAAAATAGGCCTTTTCATCTTGCAACTCACTCGTCAGGATTCCCAGATTCTCAACGCAATTTAAGAAAAATTTTTCCGGGTTTAGTACAAAATTTTGGCCGTAAAGAGCCAACCTGGTAACCCTGCTGAGCTCACAACCAACATTTGGCTTGCAACTGACACTCCGTGATAGTGGAGGTGCTCTCTAAGCCATCATATCACAAGCGAGTTTTTGCCTCGCGAGATATCAACGTGATGTGCATGAGCGTTCGTGTCTTCTGCTTCGCTCTGGGAAAGCGTTCTATGAAAATAATTTCCTCTGACGCAATCGGGATCCTTTTCTTGCAGAATAGCTGTTAAAGGCATGGTGAACTCGACTCAAAATGTATTGCACTGAGAACTGTTAACTTTCCTAGCAATTTGTATTCATGCCGATGAAGTAACAGTTCATTCCAATAACGTGAGTTCGATTTGACAATTGAAGAAACAACGAATAGTTTGAATGATAAAAATAAACGAGACATGCCGATTTGGGAGTTCCAGACTCGTAGACGTCACTCACTCCTCATGAAACTTGTTTGAGAACAAAGGCTGGAACTGAAGAAACAAATTCCTCTTTATTTTAGGTAAGTAGGAATTTTGTGAATTTGTTGCATGGCAAAGCATGTTCACCGAGCTAGTTAGCAAGTACTTGCTGAAATATATGCACGAAACATAAATTTTCAAATTCCTTAGCAGTCTTCCTTTTTAGTTGTTTCTGCATAATCATTCGTTTTCATTTACAGTACTACTGCAAAAATCCAAGCTCATTTTTTCATCCATATTTGTAAGCCTTTTCAGACTTCGAATAACTTAACCAAAGGATACAGGTTGATGTTTTCGCAGAAAATTTTTGGATCAACCATTGAAATGGCTATTAATAAACCTATCATTGAATGCTGTCAGTTTAAAATATTTATGTTTTAACCCTTTCAAAGACCAATGTTTTACATTCATAATCATCAACTCGATATGAAGTACACAGCTTCTCTTTTTTCTTTTTTCAATGAGGTGATCAGGTCCTAATTTAAACTTTTGAAACTGTTAATTAATTATATTGACAACTTATATTCTCTCATTTTCACTGACATTGCAAGTGCGATCTCAGTTGTAACAATATCTTATGACGTTACAAAAACAGTCAATATTCACACTTCGCAGGTACTTAATTTGTTCAACATAATGCATAATTGCTGTGTGTAAATTAGACCAAAATATGGTGTTTGGCAGCCTTCATTCCAATCAAAAGCGCATGAGCAGTTAAGTTCTGGAAGGCCGTGTTTGCTGTCATGACTAACTCCTCTTGAAAACCTTAACAAGGTGTTCTTGAAAACACCAACTAACTTCTCCTGAAAACCTTAACTAAGTTTTCTTGAAAACACCAGCTAGCTTCTCCTGAAAACCTTAACTAGCTTCTTTTGAAAGCCTTAACTAGCTTCTAGGTTTTCTTGAATGCATTAACTAGGTTTTTTTGAAAACCTTGACTAGCTCCTCTTGACAACCTTGACAGGCTTTTCTTGAAAACATTGACTTGCTTCTCTTGAAAACCTGGCCTTCTTTCAAGCAGCCTCGCCTCATACACTGTGTCACCCCCGGAGCCTCAGCAGCACCCTTTAGCCCCGACAGCAACGCTATTTTCAAACTCCTCGTAGAAAGCGAGGCCATCGTAATAAACTCCTCAGAAAGCTCCAGTGAAGGGGTCTTATGCATAATTTTTGGAGCAAGCACCCCTTGAGGCAGGTGAGCATATTTCGAGAGCTTAATAAGACGGCAGCCAAAATTGCCGTTCATTTTTGGTGTACTCGCTGCCTGCCAAGTTTCGCTTCGGGATACTCTGTGAAAAAATCACAACCGTTTCTTGCGTGTGAGGTGTGGCGTCGAAATATGAAGTTTTGTACATGCCGGAACTAATCTTCTTTCATTTACATTGGCTTATCAGACCTTACCTGAAATGTTCAATAACCTTAAGATATTTACATGATTGGCTGAAAAATTCTGACTTTAAATCAAACCAAAGAAACCGCTGTGTTATGAAGTTTTAATAAATTTGATTGCCAGAAACGTTCATCAGCTAAGTTTGCACTTGATTGAAGTAATTGTTACCCGATATTACCATTTATTGACTACCAGTATGGTCGTAAAATCAATGTGAATATATCTAAAAATCAGTGCTTCTGAACTAAAAGTAAAACGACTCAACATTCAAGTCTTGCTCCAAGTAATTTTTTTACTAGCAGCTCAATAAAATTTATCACTTTGTAAATTATCCAGGGAAATAGATTCATTTTTAGCCCACCTTAGCTGTTTCAAGTAGTCGGTTCCTGTAATTTGATGAGTACGGCCAGAAGGAGGTAACGTCGGTATGAGGACCACAGAGCGAAAAGCTGCAACTTTCATGTAGCAAAACCGTATTAACTTACCTGTCATTTTCTTCAACTCTCAGTGAATTTAAAATGACTGTAATGTATCATACCAGACTAAGACCTCACAAGTGTTAAGATCTCAATGTAGCATAAAGGGGGTAGTATAAATACTTTTATTTTGAATAGATTTAGGCTTTTTCACAAAATTCCGAAATCACTTCAATCTTTGAGCGACCAGGAAAAAAAATCATGGCAATACATTGAAAAAGAGCGTAGAAGTTTTTTTTAGATTTTTGGAAGATTAGTTCTTTAGGTCGTGAAATTTCATTTTGCCTATCGTTAGCGAGAATTGATGGGGGTAGCCAAAGTACCTCGCAACACCTTGTTCATTCAATTTCTATGCACACTATCAAGACGTTCAAAAAGAAGCTATAATTTCGTTGCTATTGTGCATGGAATCGTTTTACTTATGCGTGTTTTGCCTGCGTTGCGTATGGTATCGTTTTATTTATACGTGTTTTCCCCTGCGTTGTGTATGGTATCGTTTTATTTCTACGTGTTTTGCCTGCGTTGTGTATGGTATCGTTTTATTTATACGTGTTTTGCCTGCGTTGTGTTTGGTATCGTTTTATTTATACGTGTTTTGTCTGCGTTGTGTATGGTATCGTTTTATTTATACGTGTTTTGCCTGCGTTGTGTATGGTATCGTTTTGTTTATACGTGTTTTGCTTGCGTTGTGTATGGTATCGTTTTATTTATACGTGTTTTGCTTGCGTTGTGTGTGGTATCGTTTTATTTATACGTGTTTCGCCTGCGTTTCATTGTCTGGTTTATGCCTTCGCTGTAACAGGTATCGCCAAGAGGCTTTTCTCTGCTCACTGTACAGCACGTCGCCTTGTGACCGAGGAAGATTTACTCAGGTAGTAAAGTTGAGACACGGTGTCTAGGCTGCAATGGACGTTGATTCACGGGCGCTTAAAACGAGGCAGTGGTTTATGAAGTGCTTTTAGTGCAGTTCCCATTACTTCTTTATGCTAAGCGTAATTCTGCACTAAATTTGTAGTGTAAGTTTATTTTTAAGTTATACAGGCTCTTCAACCTGCAATATTTATAAATAAATTTAAGTGTTTAAATTTTAAAGTGTTACAATTTGGAATTTTAATTGGAATTTTTGCATCAAATTGCGAGTTTTTGAATGCTTTACTATCCCGTTTTGTCCTGTCAGAGTTTTCAAAGGCCTTTCTATGTATTGCATAGTGAACACATTCATTCACTCCAAATATTTCTCTTAAGGAGTAAACATGTGTGTTGAATATTTTATCACCGATTTTTTCATAGAACAGGGAAAAATAAGCCAAGAAACAATGAAAAAATACCATGTTAATAGATTATAAGAAAATATGAGCGTGCATTAGCCGCTCTGAAAATTAACTAAACTATATTCCTGGCAAAAAGACTTAGTGGTGACGTCAAACAATAGGCGCTGTGAGGAAAAATGATTGAGGAAAAAGTTTGGAAAAAAGTGAGCCGCGTCTATACAATCCGGAGAAGGACGCTCTGGGGACATTTTGTAAATTGCTTTCCGTAGTGTTTTGCTGACGAAGTTTTCAGGGAGTAAATCACTGGAAAAAAAAAGAAAAGCAAGTTATTTTCAATGCGGTTGACGCTTAAAATATTGCACAAAAGATTCGTTTTAAACTAAAGACTCTAAACATAGTGCAATAAAAAGTTTTAAAATGTTTTAATCAAAAAATCTAAGGTCATAAACATTCCATTTTAAGTAATATAACTGCCCTACCAGAATTTGAATGAATAATATAACAAAAACTGTATTCCTTTAATTTAGTAACCTTATTTTGAAAAACGCTAAAGCACAGAAAGAAAAGAAAAAGAAAGTAAAAAAGAACAACAGTTTATGTCCTATGAAATTGACATTGAAATTATACAAATAACTTTAACACGTTCCTCGGGTATTGGGCTATATGTGTACCAATAGGTGAATTACGCGTTGACATACCAGTCTAAATGAATGACGTTTCGTCTGTTTTACGACCTTCTTTCTTAAAAATAACTTATCATCCGAAGTGAAATATTACCGCGCAATTGTATTTTTCATATATCTTAGGAAGGATAAAATTTATTCGATCATTAAGGATAGCATATCCAAAAAATGAAAACTTTTTTTCTATGGGACGTACGTCTATGAAAATTTCCAGACTAGTAGATCTCTA
>JACJUY010002688.1:97638-111988 GCA_014220935.1 Platorchestia sp. MABIK
TTTAAAATAAAGAAAAGCAGAATCGTGAGAATCTCATTTTGAGCCCAACTGCTATGATATGGTGTCCTTAAAATTTATTTCCCTATTTTACTACTCTCAGCCTATTCAAACCAACCATTAACAACCAAGGAAACACTGTGATCGTATTAGAATATTTTAACATGAAAATAAAGTTACTAAACTCAAGTAGGCTTCATAGTAGCCTTACTAATTGTACCAAAATTATTACAAAAAACATGAAAAATGTATTCCCGTTATCAAGTCATTTTAAGTTCGGTTATACCCGTAAACACAAGTAAAATAAATTATTGACCCATTGGCAAACGCGGTCGACAGTCCCCCTTACAGTGACATATGAGCTTAGGCTTCTCCGTTATCAAGAAATAATGCTGAAAGTTTAATGGGTGGAAATGAACAATTCTTTATCAAAAACTAAAAGATCGATGAAGCAGAAAATCGTAACTACCTTATAGGTAATTTTTATCAACTATTACCTAGTGATTAGCTCAGGGAATATGCATTATAACACAACAAATTCATGTTTCCTTCGTAAATAATACTAGCTCGAAAGATTCGAGAGTCGAAAACAAGGTGTGGGCCGTCACACAAGGCTAATCAAAATATTATACTACACAAATGGAATATTAAAATGAACACGAATGCTGATAAATCAGCGCCTCAATGCTATTTACTGAGGATTTTAATTTGTAATGTAATGGTCTTCTGGCAGGTGATTGTGGTCGTCAAAATCTGCGAAAAAATTTGCAATTTAATGAAGATTTTATTTGACTTGGGAATAGGTGAGCTGTGGTGCATTTGAGGAACACATTTCAAACAAAGAGGCTTGAAGTTGAATGAGTTATGAGCAAGATTGTAAAATTACTAGTTGAAGTAAGAGCCATAGTGTGCACAGCGTGTGAAGTTTCGCATTTACTGTTTTTCTTATATATTCACTGACGATGACACGTTAGCATGAAGAAAACAATGCTACAAAATTATGATTAAAATAACAATCTGGGAGTTGAAGCAAAAATACGGCATTCAGGTTCAGAATGAAAGTCACTGACATCAATTTTGCATTACACTAACCCCCTTAAAGACACATTACACGCACCAGCATAACAAGAATCACATCAATTGCGTATATCAGGAGAAAAATCGGATCGCAAATTTAGCAATGTAGAGTACTAACAGGAAATATTTTGTAACTATTCTACCCGAGTGAATTGTGGTTTACAGTTACATATCGTTGAGACGCAGAATGACGTGCAATTTTAGCTTCAAGGGGAGCATCCCCCTTATGGATCCTGCATTTCGAGACCTCTGCAGAAATAGGGATTTTTGCTGGTATAGAAAATGTAAGAGGTCAGGTACATCCTGTTAACAAATGAAACTCGTACGTTCACTCGTTCGCCCGCTACGGGGGTGTGAAGAATGGGGGGGAGGGGAGGGGAGGGTATTTTATCATGTTACACCTCCCCTTGGCACTTTCCACACGGCGCGACGTTGCTATACCATTTCCGATGTCTCTGTATTACTCTTTAATGATTTTAGAGGTTTAATCTGAACCGAAATTTTGTAAAAATTTTTAATTAAAATTGTTTACGTTTCTTTATTTTGCTTATAATGTGTCGAAATTCTAGCCATTGCTCGAACGCTGAGGTCCATTGCGGACTTTGTAAGGCAGATTTAAGAGCCTTCGGCAATAAAATTCAAGGGCTGTGATTCGCTTGATCAGCCTAAAAATTAATAACGCTGGTAATTTAAGACTAAGCGGAGCAATGGCGGGGGTTTCTCACATCTTCGGCGAAAAACGTATATGAAAACTAAAAATGTTCGTCTGCTCTTCTTCCAACGAGTCCCAAGCCATAGCAAGGGATTCGGGGAAGCTGACGAGCGTGTCAGCCAGAGACCGACACGACAGACTGAACTAAGCCGTGGGCGTGTGTGTACCTCCTTATGTGTGCCGCTGCTCTACGGCAAACCGACCCTCGCTACAGGGGACTCTTGTGTCCTCGACAGCCGGCTACATTGAAGATTGTTCGCCTGAACATAATTTTCGAAATCTTCAGGTGAGCCCTGTGCCTTTATGTTCCACTTGTCCTTAATTATCATTATTCTAGCGTTACCGGCCCCAGATGGGTGCCAGGCAAATGTGTGTGCAGTAGAGCCCGTTAATTCGGGGTTAGTTTCCACTGGTCGGGTGGTTGGCGCACAAATGTAAACAATGTACTTTGGGGTTTCAAAATGCTTCTTCCCCAACAGTTTTTAGGCTACAGTAATGCTTTTAGTGTCATTGGATGCGGAAATACAAGGGCTTTCCAAAAACTTACATTGTTCTTCAAAGTTAATTTTTGCTCAAAAGTTATGACGTCATAAATCAGTCATTTTAGCAAACCAAGTTTGCTTTCAAACTTTTTCATTTTTTTATTAAAAACTGGAAATTTGGGAAAAAGCATTTAAGTTTTTGGAATTTCCACGTCTTTCCGCATCTAATGATACCAAAATCATCGCTGTAGCTCAAAAACTGTCGAACGAGAAGCATTTTGGAAACCCCCTCCTAAAATTTCGTTTTCTATGATTTCCCATTTTCTTTTCAAGAAAACCGCTTTTTTTCATAGATGGTAAATGATTTTAAATTGCATTTCCTATCAGTATACAAAATTTCATTGCTCTATGTAGATTCAATAATTGAAAAAATGGTCCGTAAGGGGGATGTTCACCTTAAAATTATTCATTTATCGATGGATATTTATACTCAAAAGAAATTTGTTCTGCAAAAAGTCACCTGATACTGAGAGAGCTTTTTGGCCATGTCGGATGAACAATAGCTTACTAAATATTTCGAATTATTTTTCCTCGTTTATAAAATCGGATTATAAATGATCAAGATCAGCTCTCCTTAAATTTTTGAAATGTGATTAGTGCATTATTTGTTAGGCCCTGCGTACTCAACCATTAGCGGACGTCAAAGCTGGAATCAACACATTTAAATCTACGAAGGTAGAAATTGTACCACTATTTGTATCAGTGCTACCCCTTCACTTTGGTTCAATGCAAACAAGCATAAATCCAAATTATTTTTACAGGATATTTAAATGTAATGACATGTGTAGAAGGATTTGCATAACAAGTAAATTCGTATGAATTATTTTTCAAAGTTCAAGAAAATATTGACGTAATGGTACTTTAAACAGAACTGAAATAAATTGGTACCAATACAGTTTTTCTCCATACCTCGGCTTTAAAACGCGTGACAATGACTCATTCGAGAGTTCCAAATTGTGTGCCCTTCACGGGAAAGCATTATCCGGTGTGTCGCTGCGATCGAAGGTGGTTGTAAGTAATCTTGCTGATAATAACTCATCGTCGTGGTTACGCCTTTGTTCTAAAGTGCATCAAAACTACNAGACTATGTTTCCTGTGCCAGTTAGTTCTGGAAGTTTTCGCCGCTGAAGCGGGTTGGCGAGACAATATAAAACCAATCTAAATCAACCGTCAGGTAAAAATTCGTGCCCCACTGCACTTTCAAAGGCTGGTGCCCTGTAGAGACCACTTCCTGTCGATTTACCAGAGTTACGGAATATCTTGTACTCATTGAAAAACACAAAGGCAGTCGGACATGATGGAATCAGCCTTCAATGTATCAAAGACAACTTCCCAGTCACAGTACCATTGATTTGTTTGACAATTTGTACATGAATACCAAAAAATGAATTCCTCAACCAACGGAAACACTCCATGATTCTACCGTTGCATAAAACTGGTGACCTCAATATAGCGTCAAACTACAGGCCCACACGTTATTTACCTGTCTTATCCAAAATATTGGAGGAAGTGGGAATAAATCAACTCTCATCTCACATGGACGAGTCAAATCTACTTCATTGGAATCAATATGCCTATAGGAGGAACACCAGCACTCAAGACGCTCTGCTTAATATAACTGAAAAAAAAATTTACGGTGATACCGATCTAAAGGATGTAACAGTCTTGCTACAACTCGATCTCTCTAAATCGTTCGATAGCGTCGAACATGATCGTCTTCTACGAAAAATTTTGAACTTAGGAGCAGACACGCCGTGGTTTGAAAGTTACTCATCAAATTGATCTCATGAAGCCCGCTTAGGTAACAAATTGTCCCCATTCATTCAAAACAATTTTAGTGTTCCTCAAGGATCCATTATTGGTCCGATGCAGTTTTCTATTTTTATTAATGATATCCCTCCAATGACTTTTAACACATGAATCACCATGTGTGTTAATGATATTAAAATTGCAATAACAAGTTCTGTATCGGAAATACAGCAGACGCAAATAAAGCTGAAACCCTATTAATGGTCACTAACTAAATGCAAGTAAAACGCAGTGCATTATTTTTGGATCCAAAGACGCAATCAAAAAACTCCAACTTTTACTCATACAGCAGGAAATGATGAAAGTAAACCATCAACAAAAGGTAAAAATCCAGGTATCTGGTTCGATAGAAATATGTCCTTCAAATCTCATGTTGAGAAAACTTGCAACCAAAATCTACTAAACTTAAGTGTTTTTTCATCGTATAAAAAGATTGCTCGACGAAGCATCTAGATTATTGGCCGTTCAATCTCTGGTGTTATAGTGCATTGACTATTTCAGCCTAGTATGGGGAGATTTACCTCAATACCTTCAAAGAGAGTTAAAAAAATTCATGAATTTCGCAATCAAGGTAGTATGCAACGGTAAATTCTAAAGAAATGATCACGTTACCCCTCTCCTTAATAAACTCGGCTGGACTCCTATTCAAGAAAAGTTTCTTAACTTATGCACAAGGCCCAATTCGTATTCTCCTCGTTATATTCTCCTCTGAGCAATGCTGAGATAGTGCGATTCCATCCCTCACCGTCACCAACCTAAAGTCGAACTGAAACAATGATATTTTAGTGACTATCGTTCATCTCACAATAAGCAGAAGGCTCTGTCAGTATCAGGTGCCTTACTGTGGAACGAACTTCCCCAGATTATCAAAATCCCTCAAACATTAGGAGATTTCAAAACCAAAATAGCTCGTCATCTTGCGTCTCTAGCAACTCTCATTTAAACTATAATTTCCGCTCTTTTTCTTTTCACTTTCAACTTGTAACGTTACCTAACACGTCATCTCTCTTTATTATTGTAGAGCATTTATATGAAAAATATAAACTTGTGTGATCACTCAGCACTTGGATTTTGATTATGATTATGTTTTGATTTTTGATTATGTTTAATTTTTGATTATGTTTAATAAGATGCTTATCAACTAATGACCTTTATGTTAAAATTTTTATTTAAAAAAAAATCTTGTAATTTCATGCTTGTATCCTAGTATCTACGCACATTTGTGTTTGTGTGTATATATACAAATATATACGTATATGTGTGTACATTCACGCATTTACCCCCAGCATTTCATGCAATATTTCTAATTAAGCGACTTGAATTTGCCCTATGAATACTGTATTTTTTACATTTACCCCCTATGTCAAGCATTTAAATGAGAAATTTCTTAAATTTGTTGTGTGAGTTAAAGCATGCTCTTTTAGGCAGTCAACTCACTTTTAGTTAATTTTTCACGCTAGCTCGAAATGATATTTTTGTATATCTGCCACAACAAACACTTCTAATAATATTCCCTGATGTGAAGAAAAATAAAGCTTAAATGTCAGTGTATTGTAAACTGTCATAAGTGTTTGCGCCCCACATAGTTCATTTTCTTAATTGTTTCCATGAAATAACAAACCCTATAAAATTTCAAATAACTAGCTATGGGATACATTTTTATGTTTTTTTTCTCTCAGTCTCTGTACAAGCATTGAACTGGACCGTCATGGCCCCTATGTGTGTTTTTAAGACATTTCAAAAAATAATGTAGCTTTTTCTAATGGGTTAACCCTATAGGACATTAAGGTTTTTTCTATTATTCACGTTTTAAAATGTTCTTGTTAGCTTTGTGTGATGCAATTTATCATATCATTTCTTACGCTCGTGGGTATATTATGACAGCATCGTCTAGGTGGTTAATTTCACGCATTACTCCAGTTATGTTGTACATGTTTTGGTTGCCGTTGTAGAACAATCCTTTTCATGTTTCTGGCTCAGGTAGAATTTTGACATTGTTATTAGCATGGAAATATAAATTCTTAGCGTGATATATAACATTTTCTCCGAGACCCTTGATTGGCATACTAGTTGATACGTAGGAGTGAAAATGTGGTTCTGAATGTCAACCTCGTTGCTTCAGACGCAGAATTATTTTAATCCACCCGTTTAACTTTCAAAAATAATTCCTTATACCACAAGTACCTTAGCTCGTATCTCAATCTAAGTGTGCACTAAAAAGAGTGTTTTCAACAATGCGCCGTCACTAAAATTTACATCTTCTTTTCTATTGTAGTTATACATATATTATCAAACCTAGATTAAGCAACAGGAATACATTGCTCTCAATCATTTGTTTCGACTAGTGACATGGGCATTACGATACTCATGCGTATGTATCAACTAAGGATCTTTACTTTAAGATATTTTAAAAACCATTGATGAGCTTTTTGTATCATCTCTATTAGAAATAAACGGTTCTTAATTTTTTTTCAAGATGACAGTTACAGTGAGGTTTGTAAAAAAGTGAAACGCAGTTCTGAAACTTGGAGATCCTGTTCATTTGTTGTCATTCAAAGAGATGAGAAATTTGACAAAGAGGATTCGATCTATAGTAATGAGCCCTTTCAGCAGACTAGTGGGAGGCGGGTGTGTGGGAGGTTTTGCAGGCAACACCGGCTTCGGTAATGCATTGTTCCAGAGCTGCAATACTAACACGCACTATTGCGCAGCGACCATGATAATCCGATTGCGCAAATTACTACGCTGGCACTCTTCCACGCATTTTCCCTTAGGAATCTCATAATTTGGTATGAAATAATAAAACTAACCAGTCAGGAGATGTTCAAGTGCGAAAATTCTTTTAAATTGAGTTTTTTGTTTCTTCAATTACCGTGCTGACGTACTCGAGACCCCAAGGATGCGCCCTTCGAGGGAATCAACTTCTACAGAAGAGGACCGTTCCTAGAGAAGGTGGTGGGACAGGACCTGCGGGCGAGTTTGAGTGCCAAACTCTCTTTCTTGAAGGGCTTTTCACTCGTGATCTTGTTGGACATGTGCACGCCACAGCTCTCAGGGAATATCTGCGACGCGATTTAATACCGATATTGAAGTTTCATCATTGGCTCCATAATAAACAGAATTAGAACGAAATAGTTTTTCTTATCATCAAATTTAACTTTGAGCCTTACATGTACTCACTGTAAATGTAAAAGCGAAGAAAATGCAAATAAAAATCATCATTTCATAAAAAACAGAAAATCGAAAACGCTTCGGAGGCCAGCTCCGTCATCAGTTATGTGAAATACAAAGTATGATGGTTATATTTTTAAAAAGGCGATTCTTAGGAAATCTCACGCGTAAGATGAAAAGGAGAACTAATGTTTAATGAACATTTTTATTTTGTTTATCATAGCAAACGTTTCTGAATGTATATTAGAATTCTATATGCAGCGCAGATACATAAAAACAAAAAAAGAAATCGAACTTAGAAAATACAGAAAAGTTCAACAGAATTAGTAAAACTGTTAGGATCTATACAAACTTAGATCCTAATCCTCATTCTTTCCCAGGCTTACTCACACACACATGCACAAGCACTCACAATCATACGTGTACACATGGAAACCTCACATACACAGACGCGCTCAAACACGTATACAGAAATACGTATGTAGGCTGATGCAATGTACAGTTTGACAGCACTCGAGTGTTTATTTAGGTTAGGTTCATAGGTGGATATGAATAAAGATTCAAAAATACGAAGATCTTGTTTGTTTTTGTTCGGTACACAGAGTAGAGAAAGTATTTATTTCGAAAGGATGATTGAATTGCTTATAATGATATCTAATTGCAGAATGAGAAAAAGAAAGCATGCGACCAGTTCTATGAAAAATTCCTAAAAGTTGGCTGTATCTAATAAAATGTTGAAGTTTGGCACTGCCAACATAAGTCTGAATGCATCAGTCAAATGAATAGAAATAGACACATCCGCTCCACTGGCACTCCTTCAGTCGTTCTTTCTATCTAAAAAATAATCCTATGTTAAAACAATTTCTATAAAACACTGACGTGACACAAGTAAAATACCTACTGACCACCGATACGACTTCCCTATCAGAGTATGAATGCGTCTCATCCTAATTTTAAATGTACCATGGAAACAAAATGTCTAAATTCCGTTCTTTGATGTTCTCAAGGAGATGCCAATTATCAGGCTCAGAACTTTCGTCTACAGGAAGACATCATTTACTGGAAGCCAACATTCACTGGAAGCCAACAATTACTATTCTTGGTACGAACTATTTCCGTTGTCAAATCTTGCTTAAATACTTTACTTCATCGTACATATCGTATATCTAATACTTTTGAAATATTTCACCGTGAAATTGAATTTATAAGGAAATTATCAGTATCGTGATTTTATCGTCGATAATTCTGTCCGGTAATTTCGAGAGAAAAAACTGTATCTTTCCTCTCTTCTTGAGGGTAGCACAGTGTTGGACGGTATTTAAATCCGTATGCAAAAACACTTGCGTATTTAAAAAAGCTTTTTAAATACATCTAAAAATGAGAATTCAAATACTTCATTTAAATACATTTTTTAAGAATTTAAAAATACATTATTTAAATTCAATGCATTTAAATACATTGGAATAGTTTTTGTCGATGTTCGATGCTTGAAACGCGCTTGATCAATCCAATACAACGCTTGAAACAAGTTTGAAGATTGTTTGGAACTTGTAATAAGACGGTCATTTGCTGCGCTGCAAGCTTCATGGGCAAATGGTGAGTTTCCGTGCGTATTGGGTGCAATTGTTGTGATATTTTTTTTGCATGTCTTACGAGGAGCTATTGTTAAGATGACCTCTGAAAGTTTTATTTCATGTTCCTCGCCCTCCATAGGTAGTCAATACAGATAAGACGCCCGTGCACCCTATTTGTAATGACAAATACTTTAGAATAACAGAACAATCTGGTGTTAAGCTGAATGTGAGCGCACTGTGTGTGGCCAAAGGATCTCTGTTGCCGTGAGCAGCACTACAAATCTGAACCCACCCATTAAAGGTAAACAAGCATTATAAAATTATTTTAATTTTACTATTATTTGTAGGTTAGCGATTTTTCATACATTAACAATTTGACATACATATTTGTTTTATAAAAGTATGTTTTAAATTTTAATACACCACCTTAACTTGTGGTATTATCAATTAATGGAAGTTTCACTAGAAGAGAAATTCCTGGCGAATAGTTCAACCTAAATACAATTGCCCATGCAGTAAAACGGCAGTCGATGTGAATTTTAAAACATCTCGTTACAGCAGGTAGAAAAATTAGTTTTCCCACGGAAGTGTAGAAGAATCAAAATTTGGCGTTTGAGGAGAACATTCAATAATTGGCATGAAGTAGGGGAAAAAAATAACTTAAGCACATTATGATTAGGAACATTCATGCTGTGGGAGGATTCAACGATTTATTGAGTAATAATTTTTTACCTTTTTCATCCTGAGGTACTAGAAAATCAAATGAATGGCTCTCTAGTGTTGTTTTACAAGGCTTATTTTTCAGCTTATTTTTCCTTAGAGCATTGATTGTTATGATATTCTTCAATCTTAGCTTGCAGATTTCTACCTGTTTTTTCTGTACAAAAGAAATCACAATCAATTTCAAATAATTCATTACCTATTTAAATATATTTCATATGATCTCCCTATTTTATTTACGATGGTTAATCACACGATAAAGTGGATGAATATAGACATTGGCTAAATATAATTCCTAAATATGGAGCATAAGGCTGCGTAGCTAATATGATTGAGATAAATAATGTTTATAATTTTAATATCTATCATGCATTGCTTCATATTTTTTCATTTTTTTCATCAGAGGTGACATTCCAGAATGAAAAACGCCATCTTTGAGTACGAAAACAAGAAGAAATGGTTAACTTCAGAGTAGCCAAGCTCCGGAACAAAGTGGTTTAAGGTTGACGTGGCAATGTCCCCACTGGCAACGCAACGGATAAGAGTCAAGCAACAGGGTGTGGACAAGGCTATTACTAATTTCATAGTAGATGGAATTCATCCACTCGCGACTGTTGAAGAGCCAGCACTCCTCTCAGGCAAGTCTGATTAATTTGAATTTGATTCTCCCACGCTCGTTCAATTGTGGCCATTAGTTGTTCAGAGAAGGCTAGTTTATTTCGCGATCACTTTTCTAAAACTTGAACGAAGAGATGAAAAGTCAATAACTTCCCAGCTAACCAGAATCGTCTAAATCACATACATACCACATCGTCCACACGGTAGATTCTGGACAGATTATCTTTGTAAGGTATCCTGATTACCTAACGGATCGAGGTGCCGCATTGTACACGTAGTGGCAGGCTGGGTGCGACGCATGAGCACTATAACGGGTGTCCCACAAAAATGTCCCCGACTTTTTAATTGATTATACCTCCTCTTTCAATTGACATATTTGAATTGTCTATTTTTAAAATGCCGTAAATTTTGTTTCCTTTTCGAATAATTGAAGTTTTTGAAAATCGTTTAATAACCACTTTACAATGATCGATTTATTGAACGGGGTAGAAAAACTAGTTGTTCAAAGGAAAATTTTTTAAAACAAAAGTAGTATTTTTCCTTATTTTGTACTTTCCGAAAAAAACGAACAAACAAAAATTTGAAAGAGTAACAAATCATTACCTTAAATAATGTTTAAACAAATAGAGTAATTTAGTATCCTTCGACATACCCTCCATTTCTCTCAAGGCAAATATTACTTCTAGCCACCATTGAACTATGAGTTTTGCGGATTATTTCACCGTTTTCTTTCAGCTCTTGAAACACTTCTTAAATTTGTTGTCGAAGAATTATTATTGATGGAGGTGATGCATACTAGCTTGGTGGTGTGTAGAATACATAATTTTAAAATTATTTTTAACAGTAGATATTGAGAAATGAAGAACATCAGTGTTGTTTTTTCAACTTTTCTTTTGAACAATTAGTTTTTCTACCCCTTTCAGTAAATCGATCACTGTAAAATGGTTATTCAACCAATTTTCAAAAACTTAAATTATTCGAAAAGGAAACAAAATTTACTACATTATGAAAAAAATACTATTCAAATATGTAAATTTAAAGCGGATATATAATCAATTAAAAAGTCGGGGACATTTTTGTGGGACACCCGGTATTACCACCCAATTTTTGGTTTACCACATTGCTTGAAGCTACTATAATTTTGGTTACTTACAAATGGGACGAATGTATAATAAAAAATAAAAATTACTCGCAATGTTTACGGTTTACATCCTTTCAGGAAGGATTGTTTTTCTCATACATCTGGGGAACAAGATGCTATTGAAAGTGTTATTTTCCAAGGACGGCAAGGAGATACGCAAATAGTTTCTTTCCTGGAAGGCTTAGCGCATTTTGAAAGGGATTCGCGCTACTTAACACGGAACCAACATAATATTTTTCGAGCCAAGCAATCTGATGGATGTAGTTTTAATTTTGTCAGTAAGTTGGCTTGTAGATTTTTTCTTAATCCATTTATCTCTTTCTGTGTCACGTTTCCCGCCAGAGGATTGACCTTTCACAGGAGGGTCTTTGATCGATAATCTGTATTTTCTAATTTACTAATCCTTACTGAAACGTTTTAACAGCAACTTCGAGGAGTGAACTCTTCGCAATTTAATCGTGTCTAATCTCTGACAGCTCACCCGTACAGAGTTTGCAATGTTTTTTGGAAATCCCAGTTTCTGAGTCATTAATTTTAACTTTTTCATTTAATTTTCAGACCTAAACTCTTCCATGCCAATGATGTCTTGCCGAAAGCTGAGTCGGCAGTAAGCGAATGACGAAACGCTGCTGAAGACAAACCTGAAGACGAAACTGGAGGAGCTGGATTACGTTTGCCGTACACTGACATCTGGTCAACTCGCCATTGCAGCTTTCTTGGAGTCATCATTCATTGGGTAAAACTAACAAAATGTTTACTACTTCCCTAGCCACGTGTAAGAGTGTTAAACAAAATCATTTGCTGTTGATCCATGAGCAAAGCAAAGCCTTAGTTAGAAATTTGTTTTCACCAGACTTTAAAAAAGCTTTTCGCCAGAAAACTTTAACCTTTGTTGAGAGAAAATAATAAATCTATCATTTGCTTTTTGATTATCGTATTTTCATTAGAGAGGTCGATCTAAAATTTGTTTGCCAGATAACGTATATTATAGATTGAATAAAACATTTACGCTCTAAAGTCGTAAACGTCCCACATCCCTAAAACATATCACCAACACCTTTCATTCTGTACGACTTTGTAATTATTTTTGTAATAATTTTTAATTTTCAAAGTTTCATTCTTTCATTACTTGACGTTTATACTATCCAGTCCCACGGTTTTTCACCGTGTACACTTCATATCTTCTTCACACAACAAATATCACTGTTTATTTAAAAGAACGGATAATAGAATTAAAAGGGTGATTTTTAGGAAATCTAATACGCAAGATGAAAAGAAGAACCAATATAAAAGGGAACATTCTTTTAATAACAAACGTTTCGGAATCTCCGTTTCCATCATCAGTGCTGTGAAACAAAATAAAAAACGATAATGAACAATTTGCGAAAAAGCTATAAGAATATGATATCAATATACCTACATTGAACGAAGAATTGCAAAGCCTAACCATTAAAAAATAAATTTTCAATCAAACATTCGAAGCCATACGTACACTTGTTTTGATTGCTAGAATTTAGGTGCGAGTGTACGTATGGCTTCGAATGTTTGATAGAAATTTTACTTTTTAATGGTTTGGCTTTGCAATTTTTCGTTCAACGTAGGTGTATTGATATCATATTCTTATAGCTTTTTCGCAATTTGTTCATTATCGTTTTTTATTCTGTTTTACAGCACTGATGATGGAATCGGAGAATATGAAACGTTTGTTATTAAAAGAATGTTTCCTAAGAACGGATAACGTACAGGCGAAAAAAAACATTTCCAGGCTTTCCTTTGCTAAAAACGGAAAGATCAGGATTTAGCACTATGTTTACATGTGAACCGTTTCCCAATGAGTGAATTACTAGCAGCAATTATTGTGTTTTTAGACTAAAAAACTACAGTAATAAATGTAGATATTTCACAACTTTGTATCGGTGACTGGCTGACTGCATTGTATTTATACGCATTAATATTAAATCTAGTTGCTACTGTGCAGATTGATGAAGAATCTCCTATTCATATGAGCGAAGCATTAGCCAGCCGTCGTTTCAAATGAGAACATTCGGACATCGAAATCGCCTAGCAATTAAAAGATACCTGAAATCTTGTGGCCACCGCCGACGTCAAAAATGCGCTCCAAAGTCGTAAGTTTTCAACTGTCAACAATACCACAATGGGGAAATGTTATACCATCTGGAACAAGTGTGGTCGTTCAAAGTCTGCCGAGATAGTAAAAGAAGTCGTCACCTGTAGTCTGCATATCCCGTGCAATACGAGAGAATTCACTCCACGATGACCTAACTTTCCTACTGAAACACAAAGATAAGCTCAATAATATTTTTACTACACTATTGCTTCCACCTCTGAAAAACTCGGAAATAGAATTCATTGAAAAATGTATTTGGGTCTTAGCACCCATTGCCACTGCAACTGACCACCTACAAGGAGAAGAAGGCATTTTTTACGGTCACTTCCTGCCTAGCCTACTCACTGTACAGAATAAACTACATTAAGTACAATCGAAGCAGTTAAAGGATTGTGTCTCACTCTTACAGGCAGCCTTCAGGGGCTTTCAGAAAAGATTTCAAAAATGCCTTCAGTTCGTTGATGAGCCAGACGTTCATGACGCGACGCTGGCTGCATCTACTCATCCTTACTTTGTCGAAATTCTAGCCATTGCTCGAACGCTGAGGTCCATTGCGGTCTTTGTAAGGCAGATTTAAGAGCCTTCGGCAATAAAGTTCAAGGGCTGTGATTCGCTTGATCAGCCTAAAAATAATTAACGCTGGTAATTTAAGACTAAGCGGAGCAATGGCGGGGGTTTCTCACATCTTCGGCGAAAACCGTATTTGAAAACTAAAAATGTTCATCTGCTCTTCTTGCAACGAGTCCCAAGCCATAGCAAGGGATTCGGGGAAGCTGACGAGCGTGTCAGCCAGACGACACGACAGACTGAACTAAGCCGTGGGCGTGTGTGCACCTCCTTATGTGTGCCGCTGCTCTACGG
>JACJUY010002689.1:3745-27551 GCA_014220935.1 Platorchestia sp. MABIK
TGCCACCAAACAGCGATCCCTTAAAACTTCATGGCGATGAAGCATAACATAGAACAAACACCTCGAAATGTGTGACCGTAGCGAAACTTAATGAAACACTGAATGCGTGAGAATTCCACATGTGTATATGTTGATCACATGCACCCATAATTTCCTAAAACTTCACGTCAATGCAATCATCAATATGCAATATTGATGCAATTCAAAACTTCACGTCAATGCAAATGTCAATAGCATCAAAAAATTCCTCAGTTTGCGATGGCAGCGAAACTGTAGGGGTTGGATGAAACAATACATACGAGTAAAATCCACATGTGTACATGTTGATCACACCAATGATTCATTAAAACTTCCCAACAATGAAGCATAGAGTCAAAAAACAGTTCGCAGTTTGCAATGGCATCAGAGCTACAGGGCTTCGAGTCCATGAGGACTTGGAGGCGGGGGTTAGATCAGTCCCCCTCCATCCATAACACAATGGGAAGAGCCAACGCTCCCCGCGGCGGAAGTGACAAGCAGGTTCGAGCCGTCCCTCGTTCATTTGACGCACTCACTCTGACACCGTATTATCATCCGATGGAGATAGAATTTCGCCACCCCAACGCCACTGGATCGCAACAAAGCTCTTCGTTATCCGTGCTGAGGTGGCCACCATCGGCATGACTGCGACAACCGAGCGTCATTCCGGTGCGATCGTAATTGCAAGTAGAGCGTCGATAGTTAATCACTGGATCGAGTTTTTTGCCACATATCCACGCTCTGAGTGATAATACACGCAAAAAACTGAGCGAAAGAAAGCGGGTTAACATTTACAAAATGAAGGTGCGTTTTGTCGGCCATCCGTGCAACGTGACGAAGCCAGTGACAGGCTGCGGTCTGCTTCTGAGCGCCACAGGAAATCGTCATTGGCGTCATGGCTTTCCCATTAATTATGGCACCCTATATTCGGCCGTGCTTCACCGTGCTAAAGCGCGCCATTGCTCCGCTTGGTTGGCAAAACTGAACTTAATGAGGTAAATGCTTCACATGAATTGTGAATTTTAACTGTGGAATGTTGTGGAATTAATGCTTTTGAAAGATTTGAAATATTCACTGAGGTATGTTGCGCAGTTAATGCGTTTGATAGATTTGGAATATTCACTGTGGTATGTTGCGCAGTTAATGCGTTTGAAAGATTTGGAATATTCACTGTGGTATGTTGCGCAGTTAATGCGTTTGAAAGATTTGGAATATTCACTGTGGTATGTGGAGTCATTATTTTTTAAAACATGTTTGGAATGTTACTGTGGTGTGTTGTCTTATTAATTCTTCAGACATGTTGAGAAAAATCATTGTGGTATGTTGTACAATTAATTCTTCCGAAATATTTAGAATATTGTACAATAAATGCTGCAAACGCTTTCAACATACTTGGAATAATGGGGGATGATCCTCAATTAATGCTGCAAATGCTTCAGACAAATTTAAAATATTGACTATGGTATGTCATAGAATCAGTCCTGGAAATCCTTCACACACTTGGAATATTCACTGTGTTGTGCATGACACTATTAGGATCAATTAGAAAATAAAAAACACTTTCTTTATTTTAGCTCGTTAAACAATGAATGTTTCCCGCATGGAATAAATCGGAGCAGTCATTGTACCTCTTTTTATCTCCCTAATTATTTTTTCGTGGATAAATTTGATTGAATATTTCAATCGACCTGTTCATATCATGTCTGCTCATCATTCACTCTCATGCAAGTCATTTGAGTTTTTAACCATAGTTAATTTTAGATTAGTTGCACTGATTAGATTATTTTAGACATTCTTGGGTCATTCTCCGTCATCTCTATGGAATTTTACGTAAATGTAAAACTGCAGCGTTACTGCACTTTTATCACACATAAACTGAGTCAACGCTCCACGGTTCTCGTTTTTCGAGCTCATCTCTGCAACACAGAGTTAGCACCACACCAAACCTGGTTTTCGTCGTGAACTAAGAAGAATTGGATTCAAAACCAAGGAAAACTGTTGGGAGGCTGCGTGAAAATCCTGTTTTGCATCGTACTCTGACAACGCGAATGATCAATGACTAGCGATTAGTTGTGGCATATCCACACAAATAGGATGAAGGTAATCACACTCTTGTAACTCTTGCCAAGGATGTTCATCACCTTGATGCCTTTATTTATACTACAACGAAGTAACGAATGCGTAAACTTTATCATTAGCGAAAACAATTTGTGCTAAAAGTCGAAGGACGTAAGATTGGTAATTTTCGCACGCCTTATTATAGTGTTAACACCCAATAAACACACGGCGACCCTGCACGGCAAACATCAGTGACGTCGCTGTAACTCAATGACTGACGACGGACAGGAAACTGCGCTGTCGTTGCGTATAGCGCCATGCGTATAGCGGCCTGCGTATAGCGGTCTGCGTATAGCGGCCTGCATGTAGCGGCCTGCGTATAGCGGCTTGAGTATAACAGCTTGCGTATTATAGCGGCTTGCGTATAGCGGCCTGCGTACAGCGGCCTGCGTATAGCGGCCTGCGTATAGCGGCCTGCGTATAGCGGCCTGCGTATAGCGGCGTGCGTATAGCGGCCGGCGTATAGAGGGCCGCTATTCTCCAGCTCGAGTGAACAAGACAGACGTCCACTGCAGGTGTGAGGCGTAAAAACCCTTCGTTTGAAGGTTAAAGATTTTAACCTTAAAGTTTAAAATTAAGGCTTAAGGATTTTAATCTTAAGGGTTAAAATTAAGGGTTAAGGGTTTTAACCTGAAAGTTTAAAATTAAGGGTTAAAGATTTTAATCTTAGGGATCAAGATTAAGGGTTAAGAGTTTTAATCTTAAGGGTTAAAATTAAGGGTCAAAGGTTTTAATCTTAAGAGTTAAAATTAAGGGTTAAAGGTTTTAATCTTAAAGGTCAAAATTAAGGGTTAAAGGTTCCTTAAGGGTTAAATTAAGGGTTAAAGGTTTTAATCTTGAGGGTTAAATTAAGTGTTAAAGGATTAATCGTAAGGGTTAAAATTAAGGGTTGAGGGTTCCTTAAGGGTTAAATTAAGGGTTAAAGGTTTTAATCTTGAGGGTTAAATTAAGTGTTAAAGGTTTTAATCGTTAGGGCTAAAATTAAGGGGGAAAGGTTTTAATCTGAAGGGTTAAAATAAAGGGTTAAAAATTTTAATCTTAAGGGTTAAAATTAAGGGTTAAGGGTTTTAACCACGAAGTTTAAAATTAAGATTTAAGGATTTCAATCGTAAGGGTTAAAATTAAGGATTAAGGGTTTAAACCTTAAATGCTAAAATTACGGATAAGGGTTTTAATTTTAAGGGTTAAAATTAAGATACATGGGTTTCAATTTAAATTAAGGGATAAGGGAGGACACTAAATAGACGCTTAATACATATCTCACGTTTGATTTAGGTGTTCAATGAGCTCTGACCAATACTCCTAACAAGGTCGCACCATAGCTTACAGAGTGCAGACTACACACAATCCCTACCACAGCTCCGGAGACTGCAACAGGAATAACAAGAACTGGGTTACTTAATAGCGTGAGAAAAGAACGGTGAGTAGATTCCAGCTTTAATCAGTATCGGCTACAATACCATTCGCCACCGCAACCCTAAAGCTGACTTAATTTTAGAGTTCCTCAGTGTGTAGATCACATCCAGGGTTGATGAAAGGAAAGGTAAGTATAGGGGATGTGTTCAATCGGAATAGAGAGTAGTTTGAGTGGTCAAGATTAGGTAAGGTACTAGATGAACAATAAGAAAAACCCAGACGATACGATAGCCGGTAAGTTATCTTTAAGTCTCGTTCCCGGGCAGTAGAGTCAGTAAAAAAAAGGAATTAAATTCACTAGTCAGCTTGTCAACGTCAAGCGAATATAATCAGTAATAAATTTAAGTAATTTTACAACCACACTCCATTCACACAGCTAAAGTAAGCGATTATGTTAATAAAGTAAGCGCGTAAGTAGGTAAGCAAAGTAATCAGGTAAGTAAGGTAAGGCATGGACTGAGAACTAGCCGGCAATGGACAAACCATCCCCAACTTCAATCCTGAAGTGATTAAGTTAATAAAATAAGCTCGTAAGTCGGTAAGTTCGCAGGTAAGCTAGGCAATCTGGTAAATAGGGTAAAGGATTGAGAACTCTTCGGCAAGGGATAGCCAATCCGCAACTTCAACCCACTAACTCCGCTCCAATGACCACTCAAGCGGCCAGGTGTGCAGAATGACAAGCACAGCAATCCGTTAATGTACACGACAGTTCACCGCGCAGCATGTAACCTACGTACGAGTAAGGTCGCCAGTGCTGACAGTATGTCATGAAATACCTCCGAACGGCACCTGCAAAGGCAGCCACAGCTTACGTGCCTCATCCCCGCAGTAATGCTGCTGTAGCTCGAACCTAAGGCCCATTTCACATTGAGCTAGCAAAGCAGCATCTAGCAAGCTCGCACGAGCTGTCTCGCAGACCGTCTGCTAGACAGCTCGTGCATGGGAGCATGCTAGATGCTGCTTTGCTAGCTCAGTGTGAAATAGGCCTAATGCACTGGACAGGGCAATTGGGGATGTTAAGATACTCCGCGTCTCTCACGGTCGCTGATCGCTGTTTTTATGATCATCAGTAGGGTTTTGAATGATAAAAACTTCCCACTCTAGTGTAAATGATTATATCATAAATCATTTTACGATCGCTGATCTCAGTTTCTTTGTGATCACCAGTCAGATTAATTTAAAAATTCCTACTCTAATGTGATTGATAATAGATCATTTTACGATCTTTGATCTCAGTTTTTTACGATCATCAGTAGGATGAATGAAAAAACTTTCCGGCTCTGACCTAGAAACGGTTGTCCATTTCTTTCTAATTCAAAAGCCACGTCGTGAATGTCTTCTTAAAACTAATTTCATAAAATTCCCAACAAACAAGTGAGGCCATAACTCGACTTGAAGTGAATGCTTAACCTCAAACCATTCTGCACTTTAAAGATTCCCTTTGGTACTTGTTCATAATATAAGACCTGAATGTTGCGACACTACTAAATTGCGCTGTGATTTCGTCTGAGGATCGGAAACGGCAGGAAAACCCAAAAATAATAATAATAATAATAATAATAGGAATAAAACTTGTTCATAATTGGAAAACATTGGTGAATCAAAGCTAGCCAAAACAGGTACTGCACTCAATTAGGGAAATATTTTTTCCCATGCATTGTAGGCACCGCAACTTTCCTCAACATTGCAGTGCTGAGCTTTGCTGGAGGTGTGAAGTATTTTGAAATGCAAACATTCGCATTGCGAACAAGTGTAGTGCTGTGCAGTGATGTGCTGTGGAAATTGCTGTATTTTGAAAGTAAAATCAGAAGGTAACGCCTCAAAAACAAATAGATGAAAAAGAATAAATTTAAAATAAATTCCGATGGGAATATAGGAACTTTTCGTAGGTTGGTAGTGAAATGTGGAAATTATTTAGAAATCCTGCTGAAGTAACTTGAAAGCAACGCAAAAACGGCTGGAGTATAGCATAAAATGAAATAAGTATCCCGAAAAATCTCAAAAAATAATTCAAAAATTAAACGAAATCACATCGAAAAAGATGAAAATAACAAGAAATTGAATCGAAAACGTAACGAAAATATTTCGGAAAAAAACGAATCTGATACGAAAGCAAACATAAACGCCTTAAGAAATACCGGCAGTAAGAATGAGCTTCAACACCTCCTGGAATATAATTTTGATGATAAAAATTTGTGGTACACATTGGGTATTCAGAGCAGAAAAATAATGTGGAACCAGCGTACGAATCGCTTTCGGTATCTTCTTCACTCACTTCCAAGTGTTGCATTGAAAATGGCTAGCGAAACATAAAACCATTCGTAGTGTGCCAAATTTTGTTCGTGACATCAGTTTGAACTTTGTGTACGTTTATGAGACACGTTACGGCTAAAAAATTTCTTGAAAAAAATACCATGTTTGAAAATCCAAGTCATGCTTGCTTCTAGTTTTCCGAATGAGCGGATCAACAATACAAGAGTGGCTCCAAAATTTTCTACAGAAGCCAGTCAGCAGTCAGAAAATTTTCATGCTTTCATTTTTCGTGGGGCACTGCAACATTTTTGAAACTCGTATTGGAAGGCATGGAACATGAAATTCTTTATACTGAGTTCAATATTGAAGAGAAATATAACGCGAGTTTTCTGCTTATACTCCCTGCTGCTGTTCATGTTACAAGGAGAAACTGAATAAAACCGCTTTTATTCTCAGATATTTTAAGCCATATTTTATAAACACTGATGGCAGCACTAACTATGACAATATCTACGACAATATCTACGGAAACGGTGTTGAAAAAATTGAGTGCGCCAATTTTGCTTGTCACATAAGGTTCAGTAGACATTTCATAGTGAACGAAGTTAAACAAAGCGAGCAAGGAAAAAACTTTCAAAATAACCAAATAATTTTCATATGCCAGGTAATAGATTGAAGCTAATGTTCTATGCCGGTTTATATGCTGCCTACGCTTGTAGCTGGTGAGCTGTGAAAGCAAGAGGACCGTTGGTAAACTGTGTGCCTCCTGGCATCTATTTCCTCAAACGAGAAAAGAGAGACTGCATTCACTATCATTCTTCCTCAGAGTTGAAAAAATTTTGTGCCCACGCATTTTCAGTGGGAAGTTTCTGAAAGAATTTAATGAAATACTCGATTTTAAAACAAGTGGAACCCAACACCAGTCAACACGCAAAACTCCACGGAGTTTGAATCGAAAATTTAACTTACTTTCCAGTCAAAATCAACCATTTCTGAAGGTGTACGGAATTGAAAAAAAGTCGTACAAACCAAAAATATCGCTAAAAAAATTGACCGATTGTTATGAGATATCTAAAAGTTAGTCGTGAATTTTAAATTAGGAATATTTTCCATCAACAGAGAAGAATTCTATGACCATAGAATTCAATTTTATGAATTCAATGACAACTCCTTAATAACTTTCCATTTAGAAATGCTGACACGTACGGTTACATTAACAAAATTGTGCTGAATTTTGGAAGAAAATTACTGTCGTATGTTTGCTTATGCCTATTAATTTTTTACTGTTGAAGCAATATGCTTTGAAAACGCGAACAACATAAATTCAATTGTTTTCTTTATCAAGAACATATCGATGTCAGAGAGTCATCATGTTTTATCCATAAATCCTATTTATTCTCCAACTTCAACAATTTATTTTTCAATGTATTGTTTTGAGACGTGAAAAGCAAGCCTAAGAATGTGCTTACAATACGCCCAGCTGCTATTTCCCTTCCAATACGAAATTACAATTTGTTCAAGTCAGCTCAGTTCTGAAAATTTTCTCATTAAACATAAACTGCAGTTTAATCAAGTGTTTGTTATGGGATAAAAATGAAAACCAACGTGGAACAATACCCCGCTCTACCCAGGTGTCTGAAATGGGTACCGGTCTTGGCCGGGGGAAATAAAATGCAATGGCTAAGAATATCGTTGGTTTTTCATTCTATCCTGAAAGTGGTATTTCCTAGAAATCAGCCTATTTCATTTATATGTCTTTACTTTGATGGTGTGCTTCCATTTGTAATTGAACACCACGTTTAGTTACCATCACTGCAGGAATTACATTTAGAAATTTGAATTTGCACTCGTCAGTATTGGCGTCCAAACTGAACTCTACCGCTCTACTTCCCAGTCTAACTTTTTCACCGCCTGCATGCATGTTTTTCGCTGCCCAAGTTATTAAATTGCTTGGGCGGCGAAAAACATGCATGCTCCGGCGAAAAAGACTGGGTTGATCACGTATCATGGGCGTTCATTTTGTGTATAGTATGTCTCATCAGCGGTACGATACGCAGAAATGCACTTGTCTCAATTATTTATTTCTATATACAGCAAAATTTTATGTGCTGGAACACTATGCAGTGAAGAGTTAAATATGCGCAAGTCCTTAAGATTTGAGTGACTCAGTTCCCGCTTACTCAGGCGGAAGTCCTTCACGCTGCCGCTGTTATCCTGCTAGGTTTACGCTAGCAAACCTGGCTTGTGCTGCTAAGTAGCACATCTCCTGTTAAGTCTTCTTCTGTACTCGTAAATATAAATTGGTTATACAGCTACAATTGACCCTCGCTGCACTAGGAGCGATGTGAGTAGAACTCTGTCGGGTGTCGCCTTCAGAACCCTGGACCCAAAGGTAAGAGAAATGTGGGACACCTACGACTCTCTGAAGCTGACCAGAAAAAATCAATTCTTTTTGTGACACTGTGCACTTTTGCATGGTTAGTGTGAAACCAAATTGAGCACTGAGAGAGCTTCAAATACATATTTTTTTCACTGTCGAGAAAAAACTAACAGATATTTTGTGATAATATGCACTTCTGTACGATTAGAATGAAACGAAATCAAGGGCTTAGAAGGCTCCGAATTACACCTTTCAATAATGTATTTTTTCTGAGATTAAGCCCGACCAAAATTATTCCGCTTGAATAGTTCACAACAAAAATGGTGGAAGCAGTTTTGCTAGAAATTTTGATGAAAATAAAATCAACAATTATCAGAAGTGATAACGACATTATAAGTAAGATAAGACATATGTGCTCCACGATTGTGAATATTCCCCGAATGCTATTTTTAGTAACAGCATCAATAAATTGATAGAAACAGAAAAAATTCAGAACTTAGTGTTTTGAAAATTGTAAAAAATGCGTTGGACTTAGTCAATACCAGCACAGTGGTGTGCTCATGTCGAATAAACTTAAAGAAAGAAAAGGACGCATGAAAATCGAGACGTTCTGTTTATCCAGCTATGATACCAGAAACATATTCCATTACATGATTTTCCCTCCACCCAGTTTTACCGATGTACTGGTGGGGGGTGACATCCCGAAATGTTGGATTATAGAATGTTTCGCTTAAAATGATAAGTTTTGTCACCCTGAGGCTTTTATTCAACATCAGACTTTCTCCAGCAAAAAAATTCGTTTACATTTCAAAGTCGTGGTAGAATGAGAATGCTCGGATGATTTTTCGAAAATTCAAAAATAATAATAATGATCATTTCGGGGGCAATGTAGCCTGAATTTTGTCATCCCATCCCCGAACCTAGATGTGTTAAGAAGGGCGCGCGTAATTTATAGAAATAGAGGCTCCTTAGCTCTCTCTCATTTTCGCTGCAGCTAATTGTTATTGAGAGCAGGTGCCACCACCGCCACCTCGCTCGCAGCACCGGCGTCCCGTGGAGGAATTGCTCACCTGGCGTACAGGAATCGCACACAGAAATCACAAGAGGGGTTTTCCTGGGAACGATTTGATCATTATTAATATCTTATTTCTGCACGATTTGATCATTATTAACATCTTATTTTTGCACGATTTGATCATTATTAATATCGTATTTCTGATATCTTATTTCTGATATCTTATTTCAAATTTCTATTTCTTATTTCTGGTATCTTGTTTCTTATTTCTTACATCTTGTTTCTTATTTCTGATACCTTATTTCTTATTTCTGATATCTTATTTCTTATTTTTATGTCCTTTATAATTTTTCAACTTTTTAAAATGGTTGGAGTTCACGGCCTGTTGAAGTTGATGTAATTAATGTAGGACGGTTTAGATGTCTCAGTGGTGAATGGGAATCATGCCCACAATTCGCGGCAAAATTAACAATCATGAATGGCTATAAATTAGGCAAAATATCTCGCTGAGGGCACATTTCAAGCAGTAGCCTACGCTGTATCAAAGAGTGTACAGTTCAACTGTAAACTGGAATTTACACTGCAACTGGAAATTGACTTTAAGTTGAAATTAGAAGTGAAGCAAACTTTAGCTCTGCAACACAAATTTCGATGTTGATATTATGGCACAGATGAGACATCAATCGTGATACATCCATAGGATGATACATCCATTCGTGGAACTTGATCCATCCTGGTATTTCCATAGGATGAATCATCCATTGGATGTATCATCCTGATACATCAATTCGTTAAGCCTGATGCATCCTGATACACTCATTCCTGAAACCTGATATATACATAGGATAAATCATCCATAGGATGCATCATCCTGATACGTCCATTTAAAAATCCAGATACATCTTGACACATCCATTCACAAATCCAGAGACATCTTGACATATCCATTCATAAATCCAGATACATGGTGACACATCCATTCATAAATCCAGATACATGGTGATACATCCATTGTTAAATCCAGATACATGGTGACACATTCATTCATAAATCCAGAGACATGGTGACACATCCATTCATAAATCCAGAGACATGGTGACACATCCATTTATAAATCCAGACACATGGTGACACATCCATTCATAAATCCAGAGACATGGTGACACATCCATTCATAAATCCAGAGACATGGTGACACATCCATTCATAAATCCAGATACATGGTGACACATCCATTCGCGTGAGGGTAAAGCTTGTGTTGCATAGCTGATGACGAGGCCGCTATTGTGAGGCCACCAGGAATGTGATAGAGAGGCCGGTCGCTGTCCTCTATTGCCCGCTGTATGACGTTGCCTGGGGCTCTTGCGTTGCCAATAGCTGACGCTTGTGGCATTGCGCCTGATAAATGCACGTTCTGGATCACATTGGCCGATGAGAGATAGAGCCGTTCTGGATTCAGCATAAAGTGTATTTATGAGAACGCTATGATTGGGTGAGTAGGTTGCTGCTCGGACGAAAGTGGTTAGAATTTGGTTCGGTTTTGTTGGCGCAACAACTGTGATTCTTCTGCAAAAATTCGATTAATTTTGAGAACCGTGCAGGGAGGTTTGATGCAATTAAAACAAGGACGTGTTACGGTCAGAGATTGTTACAGTTTTGAGAAGGAAAAAAAGGGTACAAATCACAAGGAACTGGTGGGCTGCCAGCTGAGATTGAATCATTGATTCACAGGCCAGAAAAAGATCAAAATACGATGATCATCAAAGGAATTTGTTGCCTTTGAAAGTGTAAAACACAAAACAAAGTACACTAATTGCTGGTTGAGCTCGAGTGCCTAAATTTTTCAGGCAATTTATTAAGCAAAGCAAGCATATAATTTTCTTTTTTTCTGATCGAGGTATAACCTTATATGAGGCAAATGTGTACCTGTAACTCATCAACTGTGGTGAGGCAGAGGTAAATTAACGAATTCTCAACTATGACAATGTTGATATTTCCGGTTCAGTCTCAGTTGTTGAGATAAAAATACTTTTAGAAATGCCACTGTGTTGCAATCTCCCCCGGCATTCTCAACGCAAATCCCATACATGTCAATTAACCAGCTTCCAATAATATTCATTTATGTGTAAAATTTTTTCCCTTATATAATAGTATCACTTCAATCGATTTATTTTACAATAATAGCACAAGTTACCAGTTCCACTCTTGGACGAGAATTGTTATCGATACGTTTATAAAATTCTCGTTGTAAGAGCAGCTTTAATTTGTGAGTGAGCGATGCAGCAAATGGAGCATCGATAGGGAGCTCTGTCAGAAGAACTAACATCTCGGATAAATTCCTGTGTTTCCTGTGTTGAATTTGAAGGGATGACTAGATTACAAGTGACTTTCTGTGTCAGGATGTCTGAGTGACTCATTTTTGACAAATATTTTACCTAAAAAGATTGTTTGCGACAGATCTTACAAACATCACTCCATGAGAAGATTTGAAATATTTCGCACTTTATTATTCACAGCTGGGAGATGATCTTTGCCCTGTTATTATTCATAGCAGACTCTCGAACTCTACCCTATGTTATTGCTAATAGCAGTTGTGAACTTCAACCTATACTCGTATTACTACTAAAAGTACTGATGAAGAGGTTTCTCAGAGTCAACAAAAATGTTGAAAGCGCAATTTTTTGTACGTGATCTCATTCGGAATCTCACGTAGTAATGATTTTTTAACAGCAAGACTTGATTATACGGAAAAAATTCCGGTACTGAACATTGCCTTAGTGTTAGTTCTAACGCATCTTTGGGTAATGTTTCGTATCTTTCTGAAGTGATTTGAACTTTGATATTTAATTTAGAGTGTCTCAGTTGTTGCTGAGATAAAAAAAAAATCTTGCTACTATATAGCATTTTCTTTAAAGATTATTATTTGATCAAGTTCTATCACTGCGCGGCTCGTGTCCGCACCACAACTTCATCACATGTATTACACCATCAATTTCTACAGCTTCCAACACTACCCCATCGCTCTACTCACATCCATGGTTTCCGTCATCCACATCATTCCTGCATCACTCTGCTCCCATCCAGACACCACACCATCAATTTCCATCATCCACATCATTATTTATCCCTCAGCTCACATCCAGCCACCAGGCAGGCACAGGCAGGTACAGGCAGGCACAGGCAGGCACAGGCAGGCACAGGCAGGCACAGGCAGGCACAGGCAGGCACAGGCAGGCACTGGCAGGTACAGGCAGGCACAGGCAGCAGCAGGACACTACTGCCGCTCGGCTGCCCTGGCGTGGCGGTGCGACTTCTGCCCGGCGGTCGCATCAATTATGGTCGGTTATGGGCGGCCAGCGCTCCTGTATCGGCCCTCAGCGATTTATGGACGGCATTATGACCTAGCGAGAGCTTTGGGCGTCATCAAATGTGTGCGTGATGCCACACACGGCTGTGCGTGTGTATGCGTGATGCCACGCATGAGCTATGCGTGTGTGTGTGATGCCACGCTCGGGCTGTGCGTGTGTGTGCGTGATGTCACACTCGGGCTGTGCGTTGAGTAGAGATAGCAGGAGTTCTTATCACCATCTTACAATTTAATAAAATCTACGCCTAATAAAAAACACCAAGAAACCTGTAGAAGTTTCTATAATGTATATCATTAACACTAACTGTATATCCTGAAAAATCCCATCAAGTAAGAGATCCTTTAAGTTGAGATCCTGGGAAACCCGATTTCCCGTATCGGTGTTTCGCCAACTTGTATTTACGTTTTGACACCTGTGACATATAAAGGACAAATATAAAATCATAAGGCCGTCGTTGACGATTCAAAGTACTACAAGAGGCAATTTCCATGGTATTCCTAAAAGTTAAAACCTTGGGAAAATTCCAATTTACAGCTGCAGTGCTTGATAAAATTTTCAGTTACCCTCGAAAAATTATCAAATAAAGAGCGGATCACTGAATCGAAAAATTACATCGAATTCTTACTTTCCCCTAAAAAATTAAGCGAATGAAAGAGTCGAATTGAGAATAATATCAAATTTTCAGTTTCTCCCGTAAAATAACATAACTGGAATAGTTTTATTCAAAAATAACATGGGAGGCACATGCAAGCGGATAGGTTAAAAAAACCTCGGATAGGATAGGTGGTTGCAAGTTAGGTTAGGATAGGATAGACATGGATATGAGAAGTTAGTATTGGTAAGGAAAGAAGAAGTTAGACCAATACAGGTGAATTCAGTTCCTCTCGTAAAATAACCTGACTAGGATAGTTGAGTGAGTGTGAGGCGCAGCATAACACGTCTCCAGGCAGGCTTCACTGCCATGACCACCGCAAACGCCGGTGCGCGATCTTCGAGAACCATTAAAGCGATTAGAAAGTTCATCGATAGCATGAAACTCTGCTCACGTGAGGCGAATATTTTTGTCTCCAGAGCTGGCCAACACAATATTTTTTTATTACTGTATGATGGACAACGCTATATTTAATATTCAAATGTACCAAATGTTGAGCAACATAATATTTGTCATTCAAATCTACCGAATGTTGAGCAACATGATATTTTTCACTCATTTGGGCCGAATGTTGAACAACATGATATTTTTTCTTCCTATGTACCAAATGTTGAGCGACAGAACATTTTTCCCTCAAATGTGCAACATAGTATTTTTGAACAACATAGTATTTTTCACATATGAAGAGCAATGTTGTATCTTTCACTCATGTGTACCAAATGTTGAGCAACAAGAAATACATATCGCTCATTTTTACCAAACGCTAAACAACGCAATAGTTTTCGCTAATCTACAGTGTTCGTTTATTGTAAAGGTAAAATCATTTCATAGAAAGACCATTTCGTCCATGCATTTTTCATCAGTAATTCGTTGGTCATCAAGAACGTTTCTACAATATTTTTGGTCGTTACTAACAGTTCCATTGCACTGGAAGTGAAGCTCTACGAATTTTTCTCTCTGCCCTCACGCGTACTGCACCCACCACCTAATGGATAAAATTTGTGATTTATGGAGCTATACGTTATGGAGCTATACGTTATGGAGCTATACGTTATAATTGTGGCTAGATCGGCTAAAGCACTTCAATAAATTTCCACTTTCATCTATCATCCTAAAATTATCGCTGATTCTTCACGCTTCGTAGTTTATTTGCCATCGATTTCCTAAAAAAGTTGTTACTTAACACGTTCCCCGCGTATTGGGCCGCATGTGTACCATTCGGTAAACTGCTTATTCACGTACTGGTATAAATGAATAATATTTCATCTGTTCTGCGACCTTTTTAAAAAATCACTGTTATCATGCAAGGTGAAATATTGTCGTGCAATTGCATTTCCATATTTCTTAGGATGGATAAAAATGTATTCGAGCAGTAAAGTCGATACCCCAATTCTGCTACCTACAAGCTAACCAAACCAACCGTTGACAACCGCAGAAACGCGATGAACGTGCTAAGAAAAAAAGGTTCACCGTAAACTTGTATTTTACGTTATAATTGTTGTCAAATGAAAATACTATCTATCTATGTAGAAGATAGGTAGTATTGACTATCTATCTTGTACTATCTATCTTCTACATAGCCCTTCATATCTACGTATCAACATCGTTCGTTGATAAATTTGACCAATGTAATAATTCTGCTTGCGTTTCATAGGTCCGTGCGTGTACGTCAGTCCGTAAGTTATGCTACACTGATTACGTAGGGACAAATTAAAAGGCAATTTGAACTGAAATTGGTATTATAGCTAAGTCAAATGTCGTTGGGTAAATAGAAAACTCATGGTTAGGTTACGATGGGCTGGGATGAGCTAGGTTAGCATAAGATAGGTTAAAAAACTTTGGATAGATTAGGTGGTGGCGAGTTGAGTTAGGATGGGATAGATATGGATAGGAGAAGTTAGTATTGGTAAGGAATAGAGAGGTTAGGCTAATACAGGTTAATTCAGGATAGCTAAGGCTTGAATAGGATTATTTGGGATTGGTTAGGATTGGTTCAGTTGTATACAAATAAGTTAGGTTAAGCTAAACAGGGATAGGTTAGGTTAAGATGCTAGGTTGGGTTAGGGTTGAATATGTTAGGTTAAGATGGGTTAGGATAAGCTCTGTAATCTGTGTTAAAAATAAGTTAGGTTAGGCTGTGTTGGGTTAGGTCGCGTGACTTAAAATAGGTTTGAATGTGTTCGCTTCTTAACTTGAAAAAAAATGTTAGGGGAGTGTAGGCTAGGCTGAGATGGACTATGCGGTTGATGAAAAAATAACTGCATTTTTAAACTATTTACTAAGTAACTACTATTACTTAATAAATAACCAACATATATCTACGATTTTTTACCCAATTTTAAATAACTACTACTAAATAAGTAGCTTAAAAATAACTACTAAACAATTACGTTTCTATAGCATTGCACTATATTATTGGCTATGAAATTCCGAGGTTCTGCCACTATTTAACTAATTAATTTTTTCGTATTTTTCTCCCATGAACAATTGACTATCGACCACCAGCTACTGTAATGATTTGTTTATGAGTATCATCGCCTCTCACATAACTTGCGTACGTCAGTGTAGCTACTGCGTGTACCCAACTATTTCTCACATACACAACCTGCATGTAAATATGGTTTTTATGTGCCACATCGCCCTTCTTGTGACTTACATCATTAAATGCGATTTAATGCACTAGCCATTTAAATAAAACCATTTTAGGCCCCACATCATTTTTCACATAACCTTTACTAGCAAATGTGACCAGTTCATGCGCCACATCACTACTCTCATAACCTACATGATTGAATATGGCAGTTCATACGTCACTACTCACATAACCTGCACATGTAAATATGATTACTAAATGTGTCGAATCACAAGCCACACATGCGAGCGTACAGAGCAAGTCGCCACTTCCGATTGCCCGCCGCGACATTCGACGATGCCCTTTGCTACCGGAAAACGGGGTTCGTATCCGGTCCCGAGCGGTAATTTGCATGTGGCTATCAATAAGAATGGGGGTTGTGGAACGTTGGGTGTGTGGGTGCGAGGGTGTGTGTGTGTATATATATGTGTGTGCGTGTGTAGGTGCATGCGTGTGTGTGTGCGTCGACAGCTGTAGTATTGTTGTCTTGGGTATGTCAGACTTTCTCTCTTGAAATCAATTTTTCTGAATGCATGCAAACCAATGGTGTTGAATGGGGATATTTTTGGAAGAAAGATAGGTCATACAAAGGAAGTGAAGCTCTACATGAGGAGGCGGTCAGAAGTTCATGCAAAAATTTAGCGAATGAGAAAGATCGAGCCATATGCGTTTCGACGAGTTTGGTCTGGCGCAGATGAGGTTTTTTTTTTGCACTTTAACTGCAACATGAGCCACCGGTGGTACACGGAGGGAATTTTCATAATGCTGCCGACGAGCCAGTAGTCACGAACTTATTTTTCATAAATGCTTAATCAAAACTAAATGAAGACACGATCCAGTTATTGTTTGCTATTTTCAACCTTGCTCACTGCAATCGACTTTGAATTTGAGTTGAATGGTAAACTTCAATTTGACCTGCCGCATGCAGTCAAAGTGTGCCACATAGACGCCAATCTAGTGAATTAAAATACGACATTTGTACTACGTATGCATTTTTATCGCTGAGTGCTATTATGAAGAACTAACTGTCATTCCAAAATAATATCGTTGGATACAAACTTATTTGCTGAGTGCTATTATGACGAATGGACGTCAATTCCAAAATGACATAAACTTCAGAGACTAGAAATGAAAAGGTCCATCAACACAATTTGATTCAACACTGCTAAGATCTCTTGAACTTTAAAACACCAAATGCTGTTGAAGTGAAAGACAAGCGCTTCTTTGGTAACTTTTTTTGAGTGTTGACTACCAGACAAGGAGCTTCGCTTCTACGGTGAAAATTTGATAAATAGTTTTTTGAAATAAATAAAGTGCGATAACGTACGTTGTTTTGGCCGGTGTTTAGTGAGTTATCCAAGGACATGTCTGTGTGAAGCAAAGTTGTAGGTCTATCTTAAATAAATGAGCATACCTTATGAATGCATGTTCGACAGTCCACAGATACAGTCTATGTCGCTTTGTCATATATTCAATCATGGCTTTGGGAACAGTACAGTGCTTTTGGAACATTTTGATCTAGCAACAAGTTTCAGTATCACACATATCGCGTTTGCGCAATTCACCTCTCAATATGCATGGCTTCATTACATATTTGTTAATACCAGCATCAGGTGATCGTTGCAACGCCACATTTGCTATTTCCAATACCAAGATGAGATGATGCTTGACTTTTTTGTCAGAAAATATACTTTCGATGAAATTATACAGTAATTGAGACATCATTTTATCCTTTATAATATCCACAACTCTGGTAAAACGTACTGAAATTATTATGGTGGCTCCTAAGTATGTATTACAATGATTGATTGTAGACTTAACTTCTTAAATCACTCGTACAATCGAAAATAATATCCCGGTTTAGTAAATTATAACTGCGGCAGTGGAGTGTAAGGCAGTCGCTTATTTTTTAACAACTGGGTAACAAAATCAACCGATAAGACTCACACTTAATCTTCGTGACCTTACTCTGAAAGTTCAAATATTAATTTTGGCTTGGGTCATAAACAACAGGACGGAAAAGGTAAAGCCAAAATAATAAAGAACAAAGGAAAACCTTAAAGGATAAAGTTAAAATGATAAATAAAATGATAGAAATATGTAAATGATAAACTTGAAATGACATGCTGAAATAATAAAGGTAAATGATCAAGTTAAAATGTAATGTTCAAATTATAAATGATAAATACCACAGTGATAGAATGGAAAATTCTCTAACACGAGAGCAAACAACTACATGACTTAAAAATGTATTTCAAAGACATTTACTAGAGGTCTGAAATTTAATCGTAACTTCTTTGATAGAAGTTTTATAAATTTTTCTTATTAGCGGCAGGATTATGGAGCTGTTACTAAGCCACATTGACACGCCATGCAAAATAACGATATAAAGGATATGCAAAGATAACTTTGTTAGCGGCATGATGTTAAAGATGATATTATGACAAAGTGATACGCCACGCGAAGTATCGATGTATCAATGTGATCAATAACATACTAAGCAATAACAAGGATCATCCTTGAAAAGTAATCTCATGATTTTTGGTTTAGTGAAAACTACCACATAAAATATTTATGCATGAATGTGATCAATTTTATGTTCACCATTAATGCTAGTGATCAGAATGGTTATCAGCATTACTTAAAGTAATATATCTATAACTATTTAATTCAAAACATCGTTATTTATGTGTGTGATCAATGCTAAAATGCAGTGCAGTCCCTCGTTGAGTTATAAAATCTCATTTTTTGGGAAAGCTCATTTAAACGGGGAAAATTAATGTAAAAAAATCAACCTATGCGATACATGATTCAAAATATCAAAAATGGGATTCACTTGGGCCAATTTTTTCGCAAACTTAGATTTTGATTTTTAAATTGAAAAAAAATTGAATTGATTTTAAGTTGATTTCTTTCTTTGTTCGCATGCAATGATGTCCTATAACTCATGTATCGACTTCAACTTCAAACTGACAACGTTTTGTAAGCCAATAAAAAATAAACGTAAACATGCACAACCAAAAGCTTGAAATACATGCACAGACGAAAAAAACAGTGTGTTTTAAGAATTCACCCGTTATAGAAAACCATTAGCGTTCAGCTGTATATCATCTTTTTTTCTATACATCCTTTTTGTGAAATTTCGTGTCGTAAAGTCTATCTGCGCATCGCAACCCAGTCTAATTTTTTCGCCGCCTGAATGTGTATTTTTTGCCGCCTAAGCGATTTAAGCGATTAAAACGCTTAGGCGGCGAAAAACATGCATGCAGGCGGCGAAACGTTAAGCTGGAAGTGCCGTCTCAGTAAAAACTTGAATGGGGAAATTTTAATTCATTGACTTTACATTTATTTTGCATTGCCCAGTAGAGCTAAAATTGGCCTCTTGATCCAATAAGAACAGGAACATAAAATAGTTATAAACTTCTGAAATTAATACTGATAATATTCGAAGAAATATTCGCTGTTGCTCACAGGACGGGTACGGAGCTGTAGAACTTAAAATCTTAATGCCATTTTCATTCATCGTATCAAATGAAAATTTCTTCTCAAGAAAACACAAAAGTTCCTACTACAAAAATCCCACTTCTCACGTTCAGTGAAGAACATTTGTCAATTCATGCCCCACTGATCAATCATTGCCTTCAATCTTGTGACACTGACCTGCAGAGGGAATTTGCGGAACTTCGAAACGAAGCTAAAGAGAGATAGAGATATTCGCTTTGCTTAAATCGCAGATTAACTAAACATTTAAAAGAAAAGCAAATGCTAATTAAATTGGTAATTTTATTAAAAAAATAACAAATCGAGAGCGATTAGGGGACCAGCTCCGTCATTAAAATACAATGGAATACGCTGTAAAATACAATGTATCATCAATTCAACGCAAGCAGAAAATACGTTGTGCTCAGAATATTTTGCACTTTGTCGATATCTACCTTAGTCATAATCTGAGTAGAATCATAATCCAATAACTCAAAGTTCATTTCTGCATCGGGCGGCACAGCTATAATGTATCGGAGGAACGTTAGCATGAGTTATGTTCGAAAAATTTCCTTTACGAAATCGAAAATTCAAATACGTAGAAGAAAACTTTTTTATTTCATGATGATAAACCCACAAAATAGTTCTCTTTAGGGTTCGCAAAAATTATACTTAGTTCCATCGTAGCTAAATTCGTATCTGAATCACCAAAAAATCCCTTGCTTTTGATTAATCACATTAAATGAAATTAATTAATTAATCTTTCTCCTATTTTAATACATTTATACGCATTTTTCATTTACACCTAAAAATGGCATGTGTAAATGTTTGCCAGCAAAATTCAATTTTTGATTCCATCTATTAACTTCAAACTCTTATGCAGGGACACAAATTTAAATTCGCAGAAAAAATTCCATCTGTACAACAAACAACACACAACACCTAAGTCTATCATAATGATTGATGGTTGTCGGGCCTTAAGACTATTGTAATATTTCGACATGCTAACAGCCAAGGATGAGGCAAGTTTCATTTCCATGAGATCAAAACTGTAATGAAAAACGCTTCGTTTTGTCCCTTCTGTCTTTTTTACAATCCATTTTCAGAATGAATCTCAAAAATTAATTTCAACGTTCACTATTTAATACCTCTTCTCAAAATGAGGACGTACGGCATTGCCCACTCAGAATCTTCTTCATTTCAGATTTACGTCATTATACACCCGAAAATTTTCCTTCTTCATGACTCCTTCATTTCGCGGCGCTGCTCAGGTTTACTCTCTCCTACCTAGCACTTTACCCTGACACTCTCATCACTCTTGAGCGCAGCTTTTGGCTGCTTCATCATCCTTCCCTCGCCTCCCCTCACCTCGGAGGCGGATAATAGAAAAGTAATATGGGTCTGCGATGTTGGAGGGAGGGCCGAGTCTCAAGAGAGCACTGCAGGAGTCGCCAGTTATGAAAACGTAGTGGATGGTCAGTCAGGGACACCTCGAGTACTGCCTTAAAATTTGCCGGCCGACGCAGAAAACCCAGCATTGGACGCTAGACCTGCGACGCTTTTGTGGCTCCGGAGTTTTTCTTTATGGATGGTTTTTATAGTGGTAGTAAGTTTTATGTTTTAGTGAGTTGTTGGTGAGCTAGGGTTTGTTTGTGTTGATGGTTCTCTCGGTGTTGGGCTCTAGCTGTCACACTCACCAGGCTTTCTATGAAGATTGCTTAAGGCGCGCTGGGAGTTCCAGAAATATCCGAGCGCGGCTTCTACCAAGGATGAGGGCCGGCGCGAAACTTTAAGCGATGCTCTGCTATCAATTGCAACTACACGCTCTATAAAAAGTCGGACTTGTGATGACACCGTCGCACCACACACGCGCAAAGTTTTGCTCACTTCCAGCTACGAGCGAATAAAAATGATGTGCTTCACGTAGAGGCCATGACGCTGCCCCACGCATCAACCCTCGCTGAACATTTTGTCGTTAAAAATGTACTGAGTTTGAATTGCAGTGGAGACGCCAGTACTTTATGACCCACGAAAAGCACGGCAGAGCAACTCGTCAAAATACAGCAGAACTTTTCTTTAAATTCGTCGCAAGTGTTAAGCCTTCTTCGGTTCTGTTGGTTGTAAATTGAAGAAAGCATCCAAAGTAAGCAAATGATATTATGCACACCATGGTACATTTATGTATTATCTTAGCCCAGGACTTTCTAAACAGCTGTTTTGCTAATCAATTGAGGGAAAAAAAAAATTTTATTCTTCATTCCGATGTGCTACAAGTATTCTGGGGAAACACCTGGAATTCAAGTCCAGAATACACAAAAAAATCCAGAAATTCTCATTCGACACAAATAAAACTTTATCGGTTTTATATTTTTCTGGTATTGGTCCACAGCTCAAAAAGGAAGTTCACAACTATGATTGTTACGTGAGAAGATCAATAACGTATGCATAATAAATATTGATCTGGTATCTTTTTACTGAGAAACAGTGTTGGGAGATCAGGAAGGGAAGATTTTTTGAAATTGTAGAGTTGTACTGATTGTATAGGTTATCGATTTCTGGCATCTGAGGAACTGTAAATGATGTTTTAAAGTACCTTATTATTAAGGAAAGTTTTCTTGTATTTTAATAAGTACCAAATGAAAGAATCTTTGAATTGAATGTGATTTTGCATCTAATGGACCCTCATTATTTTTTTTGGCTCCATTGAATGTGGATTTAATATGCTATACTAACTTCGTGTGTAAGAAAAACTTGCTGAGTAAATTGAGCATTTAGCACTTCTAACAGAATTGTCGATCGCAAATAGTTCATCTGTTCAGTATCATTATTTACAGATTTTCTACTTCCATAACGATAGGTAATACGCATTTGTAACAATGCAATGATCGTTCGTATTTTAACTTCACTCAAGAAAAACTTCAGGTATATTTCATTAATCATAACTATCCAAACCATCCTACTTAACCTACTCTGTCTAGGGCTAATCTACCGTAACCTTTTGTAGCTTTTGCGTGACCTATGTAAAAATGAATTATTATTTCTTTAACATTGAATGTTTAGCCTATCCTAACCTAATCTAACTTTGCCCAACTTATCCCAACATCTCTGCATAACATAACCTATCCTAACCTAATCCATGTTTCATGCATCCTAAGTTAGCCTAACATATCCTAACGAGTTGTATTTGATCATGAATTTCTTACTCACCTGACCATAGTTGACCTAGCTACAACAGTCAAATTGGAAGGACGTGCGCTATTACCAGCATCGCTACGACTGAGTAAAATCTTAAGAAACCCGGTCCCTTCTACCACCAATCTTCTACTATCCAATAAAGTAATTATCTGATTTAATAGTTCTACTCTGAAGTAGAACTATTTTATTGAAAGGCGATTATCAAAAAATCAGGCTCCAGAAACATTATTCTACTTTTAATAGTTGTACTATCTAATAAACAAATAATCTACTCCAAGAGTTTTCCTCGAAAGTAAAACTAATTTACTGCGAGGCATTTGATGAAAAGATAGAGAGGAAAATGATGCAAAACATCATGTTTAAATCAATTATCTTCAATACCAATTTCTCTACATTAGGAGCAAATTTTTGCGCATGAAATTATTAAACGCGTACGATTTTACGAGTGTATACATTGGAAGTACTATTTTGGCCTACGTAGTTATTGAAAGCTTGACACACACAATACAGGGAGGGATAATCGTATTCAAACGAGGAAGAAAATTTTTCCTTGGATTCCATGAGTGGAAACTTCAAAAATTGATTGAATTACTACACATTTGCGACTGTTTTTTACATCGTTCTTTGCGAAAATACGGAACTGTTTTCGTGTGTGCATTTGCCAGGGTAATTTAGCATCAACTGATGATGAAATAGACCATTTCATTGAAAAATTTAGGATACTCAAATAGTTTATCTTATATTTTTTTCTTAGTCCAAACAATGACGACGTAGTTTATTTAGGTTCTCGAATGCATAGCCAATAGTTGTGCAATATATTCGATTTTCAGTGGTTCAAAGTAGTCAAAAGTTGAGCAATAATTATGGGATAGGCTATTATTATTATTATTAGTCCATAATTATAATACCATACTACGTACTGTTATGTAAAACTAAGTGAAGAATAACTTGTTAAGAGTTCGTTATTAATGAAACATTACAGACAGCAATTAATGAAAATTACTGCAGTTAAGATATAAAACGTCAATCATTAGAAAATCAATACTTTGTATTTTAAAACAGCAGTTGGATAAATTTCCGCAATTAAGAAGAAATTGCGAGAATTTCAAACATTCGCATTTTGGAACTGCAGTCGGTCGCGTAGAGCGACCCTCGCTTAACGGTGCTGTGGATGTAGCACAACGAAGCTTAAAACAGCTTAAGTAAATTCACGTAACTTTCTTATGTTTACATATATTACACATTCAAAATGTAAAAACTAAATTTAATAATAGGAAAT